>PVJI01008130.1:0-73203 GCA_004026765.1 Micronycteris hirsuta
GTCTGTGGCGTGAGTCGTAGTGAGTTACTGTCATTCTTAAAAACTCTCTCGAGGTGCTCTCATTCCTCATGCCAATACTCACTCACCCTCACCTTTGTTGGGCACAGTTCTTGTTACAGTAATAGTGCTCCACAAATACAGGGTGGGCAGGAGGAGGTTTACCGGTGTTCATGTGGGAAAAAACACGCAGGTTATGATGACTATAACAGCTGTATTAACCCCTGCGTGCTCACACTTATAAATCCACTTTTGCCAAACCCTGTATTTATTTAAATACATGAAAAGCACAGACATTTACTAAGGGATGTAAAAAGTCTCTGTAAGGGGACAGCAAGCTATAGCTGGCAAGTGAAGTCAGGTTGGTGACCTAGTTTTGTATGGCCCCGAACTAAAAATGGTTTTTATGTTTTCAAGTGGTTGTTAAGAATAAAAGATTATTGACAAAAATCATATGTGCCCTAAAACATGAAATACTTTATTTTGGCTCCTACGGAACAAGTTTGATAATCCCTGCTGTATACTAAGTTCATTGATGAGCAGGTGAGTTACTATAAAAGAAAGTAATTCTTATCTATAAAAATGAAGAACTGAATATAATCCATGGATAATGGCATTGTCACATAACACACATTACATTGTCATTAAATTATAAATATTAATTATGCCAATGCATCAGAAGGTATATAGAAAACAATTAAGTAAAGGAGACAATAAAGAACCAGATATATAAGTTAGGCATATCTTTTATATTTCTGAAATAGAATAAAAAAATTTTGGAACAGATGCCACAATTTTATATGTAGTTTTTGTTTTTATAGTGATTGTACTTGTGAACATTTTAGTTGTTTTGATGATCTTGGTTATTTATCATACTATTTATTTACACATAAAAATTTAAAAGTGGTTCATATAACTCACCCAACGATTTGATAAATATCTTCAGATTTTCCATGGCGTAATTTCAGTATCCAAACACCTGGGTTTGCTTTTAATTGAAAATATCCCTTTTAAGATGAGAAAAATATGATCATAGTTGTATGACTAAACACATACCCAATTGTTTAAGCAAGATTATACATGAATCATCCACGGAAGTGTTTGCTAACTGTGGGATGAGTGAATTCTACTAATGAATTCCAAGGAAGAGGATTTTTCAATAACCTGTAAAAGCACATTCTGGAAATAAGATTCCCTCCATTTTTCTTTTATTTAACTACCCTATTCAAGATTTCAATTTTGTTTTTCAGGACCTGCTCAGCAAAAGCAAGATAAAATTTATTTTATCTTATTAGAAAAACTTAAGAAAATTTCAGATTTAACATCTAACTGTAACGCCATCAATTAAGTGTTTATTACACTCACAAGGTTGGCCATCACTATTGTGTCAACAGCAACGGGCTGACTGTTGGTGCCAAGGGTGAACTGCAGACCCCGAGGGGGTTGTTCCGTTGTCAGGTCAAAGCAATGTCCCTCCAGCAGGAGGTGTTCCAGTTCGTATTCTGCGATAACCGTTTTCTCCATCTGCGGAGGACACGTGTCCTTAGTGACCCCCACAGCACGAACACCGTAGCGACTGAGCGAGGCTATGTGAGTGTCAGCTCGTGGGCTTTGTCTTCCTTTGACCGGAGGGAGCTTAACAGCTGAACCAGTTTCTTGGAGACAAAGCTCACGACAAACGTTTCTCCCTTCCTGGGCCGTCACCTCCACTCCACCCTCATGACACACGCACCAGCCTCTCACGTGGAAAACACGTCAAAGCTGCAGCAAAGATGGCTGAACGACAGATTTAGACGGAAAACTTCTCAAAGAACAGGCTTCCCTGCTGCAGTCTAGGAGTTCCCTTGGCACGCGGCAAGACAGCCAACTTACCACCATCTACTGCCTTCCTCATAATTTAAAAATATTAACATGTAATTGTTCTGCACGCAAAATAACATGCTCATTAAAGAAAATCTAGCAGATATTAGAAAGTAGGAAAGAGGAAAAACAGAAATCACCTGCAGATTAAATAGTCATAATAAACACATCATGCACTGGTTTGTATTTCTTTTTTTCGTAAACTTTTTCCTAAGAAAGTGTAACCTGTATTTTCATTAAATCTAGTTTTCTGGGAACAACTCAGTCTCTACAAACATCCTTTCAGTGATTATTGTTCCAAATGCTTCCAGATTTTCCTCTATTGCAAATGCTGCAATAAATATTTTAGGACTAAAGCTTTTTTTACACTTCAAATGAAAAATATATCCAAACATGACAATAAATCAAATGGTAACTGATTTTTACACAGTTTAGCAATTTTGTTCAGCAAATAAGACAGTGATAAATCTGTATCTAATTTTATTTCACTACAAGAGGTTTTCAATAATACTGTTTAGTGCATTTAGGATACAGAGTATTTGAAAATATTCTCTATCATATTTGTTTTGACTATAATTACCTTAGAAAAAAATTATAGTTCTTGTGTACAACATTTCTTTCTTGAGACCAGCACTTATAATTTCACTATTTTTAAGGAAAGAGCCCTGGATGGTGTGGGTCAGTGGACTGAGTGTGGGCTTGCAAAGCAAAGGGTCGCCAGTTCAATTCCCAGTCAGGGCACATGCCTGGGTTGCAGGCCAGGTCCCTAGTAAGGGGCGTGTGAGAGGCAACCACACATTAATGTTTCTCTCCCTCTGTCCCTCTTTTACCCCCTCTCTAAAAATAAATAAATAAAATGTTAAAAAAAATAAATAAATGACTTCTTTGTTTCAAAAACTTTAGTTGGGTTCTACTTAGTGGTTGACTTATTACTATTCTAAGTGATGACCTTCATATAGGAGGTCTGTCAGGAAAATATCTAACCATTGTTAATATAACAAGAATGGTTTTTGTGACACGGATGTAACCTGGCAGCCAAAGAGAGTGGACTGGAATGCACATGCGTGAACAACGACAGCTTCACTGTATTAGTCAGTGGGGGCGGCAGATGCCACTGAGTGAGCATGTGTGCTGTGTGGCCATCAATTCAAAATGACTGAGCAAGTAGAGCAATGAATCTGCCTCAGATTTTGCATTAAGCTTGAACATTCCTCCACGGAAACTATTCAGATGATTCAGAAGGCTGCAGCCATGGTGATTGGCAGCTTCATCAGAACAATGCGCCCACTCATGCATCATGTCTCATGCAGAGTTTTTTTGAGAAACATCAAATCACCCAGGTGTCTCAGCCCCACTACAGCCCAGACTTGGCACCCTGTGACTTCTGGCTTTTCCAAAACTGAAATCACCTTTGAAAGGGAAGAGATTTTAGACCATTGGTGAAATTCAGGAAAATATGGCAGGGCAGCTGATGGCAATTAGGAGAACTGAGTGAGGTCCCAAGGTGCCTGCTTTGAAGGGGACTGAGGAGTCATTGTCCTGTGTACAGTGTTTCTTGTATCTTGTATCTTCTTCAGTAAATGTCTCTATTGTTCATGTTACATGGCTGGATAATTCCTGGACAGACCTCGTACTTCACTGATCTACGTCCACAGTCCTTACAGCACTCAGCCTGGATGTAAAGATGTTCATGAGATAGTCTCAGAACATGAGAATTTTGGAGAGATCGCCTACTTTAACTCTTTTATTTTACATACATGGAAACTATACCCCAAAGTGATTATGAAGTAAAGCTTAACTATTTTTCATGAATTGGTTGTTCAATCCGTGTCCCATGGGCCACATGTGGCCCAGGATGGATATGAATACAGCCCAACACAAAATTGTAAATTTATTTAAAACCGTTTTTTGCTCATCAGTTTTCTTTGGTGTTTGTGTATTTATTGTGTGGTCCAAGACAACTCTTCTTCTTCCAGTGTGGCCCAGAGACACCAAAAGGTTGGACACCCCTGACAGGGTAAAGTCCAAAAAGATTCAATCAGCCAGTGACTAATAGTATCTTCATTTTATAATATATCAATATGAAATTTTCCCTCGTCCGTAACAGACATCAGTTCTGCTGATTTACTCAAACCATAACACCAAAAATAGCCAATTTGCTTTCAAAGAGGTTTTTTTTTAGTGAATATTTTTAAGTTTTCTAATAATTTCATAAAGGTGATGCAAGTTAAATTAGTTTCTATTATGACGAATTTGATAGCTAGGTATCCTTTTTGATGTTTATAACTCCCTTATATTTTTATTTAACTATTGACCAAAGTCCTGGTAAGAGAGAATTTCTCTAGATCGAGCTTTTTTAGGCATTTATGCTGGAATTTAGATGTAGCAGGGAGTACCTGCGTGACCAAGTGTGCAGTGACAAAACTCATTAGCTCACCTGAGCGACAGTGCACTTCTGTCCTTTACCTCCTTCTTCCTACCCTAGCCAATGTCTCTCCATAACTCGCAGCTAACACTCTCCTGGGAGAGCGGCAGGCAGCAGCCAAGCGCGTGCAGCGCACACGGTGGGAGAGCCTCAGAGGCAGTCACCTTTTCCAGCTGCGAGAATGTATAACTCCTTCTGTTTGTTCATATAACCCATGGAGATAGAGGAAATTACTTCTCTATTTTAGTCTTCTAAAATATGTAAAGCTACTGTTCGCTTAAAGAGCTTCTATAAAGACATTATTATATTTGCTACTCACAATAAAAATGTTTAATCTTCAGTAATTGTTTAATAGCTGTTGAATTTTTTTACCAGCCAATTCAATTTATAATCTTTTCTAAGCTGAATTAATTCTCCCACACAAACTCTTTACCCTTTTGGTTAGAATATTTAAAGTTACCTTATTGATGTGTATTACTGAACTCTCTTAGTGAAGACTCCAAGAGATTCCTTTAAGATATAAAACTCATGAAAAAAGTTTTTTGTTTTTTTTTTAACTTCTTGCCAGGTTCATTTCTCAATTTTCCCTTGTGGATTTTATTACTTTTCCATCTTTCTATTCTTTTCCTAAGTTCAAAGCACTGTTTTCAGATGACTGCTGTGACTGAGTTTTCGGGTACTGTCTGGGCGGGTAGGGTTGGGGGTACCTCTACAACAGTCTCACATTCTGAGACTATCAGGGAAGTGACTTCGGATCCCACAGAATCTACTCACAAGTGGATCAGAAGAAACCTGCCTAAAAGTAAAAGCTTGACGCCAAGGGTAACACATGAGAAGCATGAGAAATAAACCTGATGAGTCATCGTAAGCAAATTGTTAGAGGTACAATGTCTATGCCCAGGTCAGGGCAGCAGCTGAAGGCGCTGCTGGAAGTGGGTGGGAGGCTGTGCAGAGCCAGGTGAGGGGAGGCCGATGGGAAGGTAGGATTTTCTCTCCCTTTTCTGGATACCTGTTCTGTAGGTGCACTTCTCCTGAGATGGTTTTGATTTGTGTGGTGTCTAAATCCCTTTCCCATTTTGAGTGGAATGCTTTAAAGACTAGGTGTTTTTTCAAAGTCCCCTTGCTGTTTTGTGCTGGGGACCAAATGACAACAGGAAGGGAAGTGAAGTCTGGTCACTTCCTGGACAAGAGTCATGCTAGAGGCCATGCAAAGCAATGCGCCCAGCCTGCGGGCGTGAGGGAGCTCTCTTCCCTGCTCTTCACCCTTGTCTCTAGGACTGCCCTCTCCACTACCAGCTGCGGGGCAAAGAAGGGTTTCAGATGAAAGGGCGCCTTTCTGAGTTAAAAAAAACAAAACCTGGAGGGCACAACAGGTGTACACACAGTGGTGCTGTCCTAAGCGGCCACGCTTCCATCTCCACATCTTCCACGTTGCTCATCCTACAACAGCATCTGTGAACCAGGGTCTGAAGCGCCAGAAGAGGTGGGACATCTAGAAACCCAGAAAGCTGGGGCAGCTGAATTGGGAAGTTAGGGAAACTCAGAAATCACAGGAGAGACCGGGTCAGGACAGAGTCACAAAGAAAACCAGTCTGCTGAGCAGCCGCTGTGCAGTCGCTCACTCGCTAGGGTTACAGCGGCCGATGCAACATTGTACAACTTTACACAACTTAACACGACAACTTACGTCCTTCAGGTGAATGTTGTCAAGGTCGCAGCTGCTGCGCACTGCTTCGACCAGCCAGCCTTCGGGGGTGATCATGTTGAGGGTGAGAAGAGGCGACTCAGGGATATCCAAGAAGTTTGCTCCTGGTTCAGTGACGGCATCAGCCACTGACGTCAGTTCTGGTTCCAGAACGAATCGGTAAAAACTGTTGATAAACAAAAGAAAAGTACTTTGACCCAAACTGAGAATTATTCTAACCAAAATATTTTAAAACTAAAAATGGTCTAGAAATGACAAAAAAGTCTTCAATTAAAAATACTAAAAACAGCCCTGGCTGGTGTGGCTCAGTGGATTAAGTGCGGGCCTGTAAACCAAAGGGTCACCGGTTGGATTCCCAGTCAGGGCACATCAAAGGCCCCCAGTGTGGGGCATGCTAGAGGCAACCACACAATGGTGTTTCTCTCCCTCTCTTTCTCTTTCCCTTTCCCTCTCTAAAAATAAATACATCTTTAAAAAATAAATAAATAAAAATACTAAAAACACTATTGCAGAAGAGATAGTGTTTGTGAATGGCAGACAATTATAATTTTGTTTACATTATTATCTATTATAAGACTGTATGTATACACACCCCCCTTGTTAATTACTTCTTAATTAACCAATGTTATGATACCAACTTGTACAGATTCTAGAAGTTTACAACCTGTATTCACTCACTGATACTTCTTCAAATTTGACCAGTCTATTTTTCAGCCATTTTATTAGCTTTTAGTACCATTAATAATATGAAGAGAAATGACCAGAAAGCCAGGAAAAGTCAAGCTGAAATTCTCATACCAATTATAACAGTTCAATGAAAAACAAACAGGATTAAGGGGAAAGCAGCTGCTTACTGACAGACCTGCGGTTTTCATGTACTTCAGCCTTACCTCCCACCTCACGCAAAACCACAACACTGATGTTACTAAGACCAACACCATCTCCTCTTTGGGCCCAACAGGGGAAGGGCCACCCCACTCCAGGCTCCCGCAGGTCCTCACTCTCAGTTGGCTGGGGCCCACTCTTGGTTCCTTGCCACAAGGTCACCCCCACACGCTTCCTCAGAGAGGCACACAAGAATGAGGGAGAGAGAGAACACCAGCCAGACAAAGCCATAGTCTTTGATAACCTAACTGCAGAAGACCCGCCCCATCACTGAGGCCATGTCCTACTTATCAGAAGCAAATCATCTGTTGCAGTCCACACTCCAGGGAATGCACAGAGCGGGAATCCCAGGAGGTGGTGACCGCCGGCAGCCGTGTCTGAAGCCGTTTGCTGAGGGAAGGTGCAGTCAAAAAAGGAGAAGGCTAAGAGGAGACACAGGACAGAGCGGCCACGAAGCAGAAGAACAAAACAAGTTCTCACAATGGAATGTCATCAAGGAAAAAGTATCCCATGGATAATGCAAATAGCAATTTCTTTGTGATTATTAGGTCAATCTGGCAGCAGAGCAGAAGTCGAAGCCAAACTGCAGTGGGAGAAGAGAAGGAGGGCTATGACCAATCTTCAAAGAAGTGCGATTAAGAAAGAGTGCAGAAGGGAAGGGCAAGTCAGGGCTCTGCGGGAGAGAAAGTTAAGGGAGCCATTTCTTTCCTTTTTAAAACCACCTAACTCTTTGGACTGAAAAGGCTGGTAGGGAGATTAAGGACACAGAACAAAGGGACTATGTGATAAAGCAAGGATCCAGAACGAATGGGAAAGCATGGGGTCGAAACAGAGGGCGGGGGTGGGGGTGGGGGGGGGCTGTTACACAAAGGAGACAGCACATTCTTCCCCAACCACATCAGGAGGCTGGGGAGGTGTGTGTGGTGAAGGAGGCAGCCGAGGGAATTCCTGCCTATAAGCTCCATCACCTCTGAGAAGGAGGAGACACTATTTATTCTAAAAGTAAAGGGCTGGGAATGTCACCAGTTTGCTCAATATATGCTATTGAGTGCTTAAGACTGTTTAATTCACACTTGAAAACAGTTTACAGTTTTTATCCTTGGTAGTATAATAAACCACTCAAAGCATCTATCAAGTGCCTTCGGTGTTATTTCACCTTAGAGAAGTCAAGTTCTTCCCCTCCTAATGCACTGTGCTGACTTACATTCAACATTCTGACTCTTCAATACATATCCAAAGCTTCTGTAGTGATCCTGTGCAGATGATCTGCACTCATGTGAATGAGCTCAATTTTCATATTTCTCTTTATCTTTTGTATTTCAAATTTCATTATGTCTTTCTAAATATGAACAAATGCTTTTATCTTATTTTAGTCACTAATTCAGAGATCTATTAGCTCCATGAGTGCAGAATTTTTATTCAAAAGTATTAACAAGAAACATTTGCATATAACAATAAACCTTTTTGTATCATTAAAAAATATTCTAAACTAATTAGATCTAAATATCCCCAATGATATAATAAAATAAAGACCATTTTGATAATTTAGTGCTGAAGTATTGAAAGTATAAACCAAAAATGGTATAATTCAACCTGTTTCCCACTTGTTATTTCCTATTTATTTTTAAATAGGCATTCCTAAATCTTATTTTCAAAAATACCCATGGATAAACATAAATCTGCAATTGGTGCATTCTGCTATTAGATTGGATAAATTTTGCTGGTCGGGGTGTTTTAATTTTACACCATTTAAAGTTAATAATTACATCTGACCTCTGACCTATTTCAGCTAACCATCCTGTAAGAAAGAAAAACAGGTCCAGTGCTGATGGTCCACTTCTCACTTCGGTGTCTGCAAGCCTCTCGAAAGGAAACCACGCCCACGGAGACTCACCTCTTCAAAGGGGCCTCTGAGAGCTCACCCCTGCAGTTCATGAACAGCTTCAACTTCATGTTGATGACCTTTCCAAGTACCTATTAGAAAACAATTCCCATGTTTGATATCAGGTGACATTAATAACTAACACTTACTGAGCACTGGCTAGGGAGCAGGCACCGCGGAACGCTTCCTATTTGTTACCTCATCCAACCCTCAGAACACACACCTCTCGGAGGCTGCTGCTGTCACGGCCGGGCACAGAGACACACAGACCTCGGCCCAGGACCACACGGTGAGTCAGAGCAGAGGTCAGATTGGGATCCAGACAGTCGATTTCCTTGCCCAGGGTTACGCTGCTTACCTTTTACCTAACATGACTTTCTTTTATGGCATCTAAATTTCCTTAGCAGTAAAGAGTAAGTAAAATAATTATCAATATCTTGACTTGAAAATACAAAGTGGCGACCTCACAGCAACAGTGGAGAGGGTGCCCTGGGCCTTTGTTGTTCCAACTACATCGTAAGGGATGCAGGGATTTCTCGGCTACACACAGATTATGAAATGCTCCATTTTCTTTTCATTCTCTCGGGGTATAAGAAGTAGAAGAATTATTAATCAATGCCACTCAATAAATTTAATAACAAAGAAAAGGGATGTTTAAAAAAGAAGTAGGAAAATGACTGATTTTGATAGTGCCCACCTCAAGACAGGCAGCGAGTCAGTGACAGTCCGAAAGGTCACAGAGAACAGAGGACTACGGTAAAGGAAGACGACGACAGATGCAGGGCACAGACAAATGCAGGCTGGGCAGGGCGGCCTCACTGCTGGGGCAAACTGCACTTGAAACTCCGACAGACGGCATGCCGTGATGACCCCGCCTGATCACTTACGTCCTTCACCAGACTTAGTATCTGATCACTTTTGCCTGTTTCCAAAAGGGAAGCCCACTGTCAAAGGACAAAGAGTTTCTACTTCCGAGAATTTCTTTAATGTCTCTTTAAAAAAAAAACATTGAGTAATTTCACATAGGAGTCCCCCCAAACTTTGAATATCCCTAGAAAAAATATATAGCCTGCTAATGTAGCTAGCTTATTCAAATTTAACTTCTGAAAGCTGAATCACAATTTGAACCTTGAAACTGTTCAAATGATAAGCCATATGATGTCCTTTCAGAGTCTGCTAGCGGTCTCCCAGTATTCCTTCTCCCCTGCTTCCCTGGTGAAAGAATTTTCGGGTACACGCAGAGCCCCCGCCCTGCCTGCTGAGCAGGGTGTCCGGAAGCCTGCCTCCACCCTGGTCAGTGAGAAGTGACCGGGCGGAATGTGACCAGCTTCGGGGCAGTGCCCTGCTCTCCTGTGCCTGCTGGCAGAACACAGAGACAATGTTAGGAACTTGACCTCAGACTATCAGAAAGAAGCCGTCTTACCGAGATGACGGAACGACTGGGCAGGAGGTACCTGAGCCCCCGAACACTACGGAGCTGCCCTGGCATCTCCCAGCGGCTTGCACTGCGCTGGGAGGTGAGAGAAATAGAATTCAGTCTTGAAGGTCCTGTTACGTTGGCCTTTGTTAGGGTGGCCAAACCTACTGAATACAACCTTCACATCCCCTCCTCCCTTAGCTTCACCTGCTTGGCTAATGGTACTTATTATAATTAAGCTTCAACTAATTAAGCTTTGACATCAGCTTCTCTGGGAGCCAGTCTTCACACCTGAAGACAGGAAGCAGATCAGGCAGCCATAACAAGACACCACAGACTGGGTAGCCGGCTTCAACACCAGATACTTATTTTAGAGCAAGGTGCTGGCCAATCGGGCTTACTGGAGAGGCCCCCTTCCTGGCTTTAGGCCGTTGCCATGTTAAGTTATGCTTGCCTGGCCTCTTCTCCATGCCAGCGAGGAGAGAGAGATCTCCTCACGAGGCTATTGATCCTATTAATTTGGGCCCAGCCTATAAGACCTCATTGAACCTCAGTGCCTCCTAAGGCCCTATTTCGAAATACAGTCACATCGGGGGCTAGGGCTGCAACAGAGGAACTTTTGAGGGGGGGTCAACGATGAAGTCCAGAGCAACACCACCTAACCTTGGTGCTGCCATAACACCCCACACACAGCTCTATCATCTCACTTTATACATCTAAATACGACAACCTACTTAAAATGTATGGAATCTAGAATCAAGAGCACAAACATTTAATTACAGTTGAAAACAGACTTGAAAAAGCACTATGTGCTAAAGAGCAAGTATAAATGACCCGTGGACATGGACAACAGGGTGGGAACTGACTGTGGGAGGGGGCTGGGGGTTGGGGAGGGCAGGGGAGCGCAACAGGGGAAGCCAGCACAGCCGTACAGAACCACGGGAAAGGGTGCGGTGTGACACGGCGCATGTCTGCGCAGCACCGAGCAGGAACGAGGCCTTACGGTCAGTAACTGCGCCATCATCTGTGCCTCTCTCGTCAGCGGGTCAACGACAGCGATGACGTCGAAGAACATGTCGTCTTCCCGAGGGTCCATCTTTATGACGCTAGGAAAACAAACAGTAAGTGAGGTCAAAGAGGGTCAGTTAAATTTAATCCATTGCCAATCAGTCTTAGTGGTACTCATGATTATAAATTGCTCTGTCTCACGAGATTAAAAATTCCCCAGTTGTTTCACCAAGAAAATGAAATTTAAAACTCTCATGTTTGTGTTAACAATAAATTAGAAAACTGCAAAGAATTAGAGAAAATAAATGCAAGCTTTTATGAATGAGTTTAAAAAAACTCCTCCAAGAACAACAGAATTATCGTGAAAACTGATCACTTTAAGCCCCCAAATTCTCCCGATCACATGACATAAAAACAATGAAACCAAGATGCTTTTGTCTTAGTTGAACACAGTCTCTCAGACTTGAGAGTGACAGCACTGACTGTTCAGGACTTTTATCAAATTTCGTATTTAAAACCCCCAGCATGTTACAACGGAACAATTCAGGGCACCCCCACGCTCAATGTACCATCCTTTATTTTCACCCCAGGCATGCGCTCCTCATCTTCTCTCTGTCCTTTCTATTTTGACTTTTATTGATCTAAGTTAAAATATGAACCAATCTTTAGAGGTAAGTGTTAAAAGAAAGTAACTAAAAGCACAGAAAAAGCCAATGGGAGGCAGATGAAATGTCAAATTTCTTAGCAATTAAATAAAAGGTAATGTAAAAATCACTTCAAATATGGGTCCTTCCAACATAGGGAAATGAAAGACATTTTATTTTATTTGCAGTTGATAGCATTTAATGGCAGAGCTAGACAACATATCTTGCTGGATAATTGCTGCTGGAAATTAAGGGCTGCAAATCAAATGTTTTAAAGTAAAGAGACCATCTATAACGGTTAACTCCTATAGTTGGTGAAAATCTTACAGATTTACTGGTCACTTTCTGTATGCTTTATAAGACATTATGGATAAGGTAGACATCTGTTTACTGCTACTTTAAGTTTTTTCCCTCAAATTACTGCCAATTCTGTGAGGGTGTATGAGTCAGAATCCCAGTTCCCAGATAAAAGCTGGGGAATTGTAGACCAATGTCACAAAGTCACCCCAGCCCTCCACATAAAATAAGGCAGTGGGCTTAAAAGCAGCAGGACTGTGATGGAATGAGAAAGCCAGAGAGAGCGAGCAAGTCACCACTACCACCGCACCGGAAAAGATCAAATGTTTCAGACATTAATGTAGGAGTAGGGATTTCCAAACACACAAACAATCCTGAGTATAAGATAACTCAATGGGAACAGTAGAGGGACTAACAGTTACAATGATAGTTTTAATAGTTTGTGTTGTATTATTTTAGAACATAGTATTTAAGAAATCAAAATTCTGTAAAAAGAATTTCATTGGATGTGTTAAAAATACCTGAAAGCACTGAATCTCAGCTGAAAAATAAGACTTCACTCCCAACAGTGCCAGATAATTTCTCTTTAGAAAGTAATTTTCCCTGAGAATACTACTATACATGTATGAAAACACCTGAAAAGACAGACCTGCTAGAGCTAAAGCATGTTTTATCTTCTATTGGTAAATACAAGTAACACGGATAACATCTACCACGAGATCAGAACACTTACAAGTGTCAGCCATTTTATGTTTATGATAAAGTAATATATCTCGATTTAGTTTTACAGGAGCAGTGATTATTTAAAAATCGTAAAATAAAGCATGTCTATAGCTTAGTTACATACTGTGTGACTTTTTCCAAATTCTAAGTGGTCCTTAATTAAAAACCACAGAATAAGGTCTCCTCCTGGGGACACAGATTACTTATATATGTCAATGGTGCTGATAAATTTTATTTCAAAGTAAAACTATAAACTAGTTTACTATTCTAAAACAGTGTTTCCCTGAAGGCTATCTTTAGAAACCTAATTTTTATAAAATAATAAATTTTTAACAAAAAAGTGTTCCATGGTTAAATAAGTTACCTAACTGCTGAATTAACCAAAAATGAACTTTTGTTTATTAACTATACATCTCATAGCCATAAATGTGTTGATGACCACTGAAAGTACCTGGCCCCCTCCACGTGTTCTCTAAGCTTCCTTGACCAGAGAACAGATTTTTCCTCAGAAAATCTGTCAGCATCTCAGGAGCGTTCCACAGAACACACCCTGGGACATGCTGCTGTGCACGTCTACATTTTATTAATCAGAATTCTTTAGTACCCGAGAATACAAAGATGCTGTTGCAAATGACCTTGAGCATCAAAGGTAAAACCAATCATACTTGGTATAACTCACTTGAAATCCTATATATATCTTATATACAGTTAACAAGAATTTCTTTTCCTCATCTTGCCAAATACATTTATTCTCTAACATAAAACGTCTAATTCTTCTTTAATTTTGCTTACGATGAATTCAAATGGAAAGCACAGCTGAGTGCACAGGATTCAGTGACGGAAAAGGCACAGCACCCTCGCATCCTTACCTGTGAGTCTCCTCTAAGAACGTGACATCGTAACGAGATGCTCGCAGCGGCAAAGAGGAAACGAGGGCATCGACCTTCATAACGAGGTCGCTCTTGCTAGAGGAACGAGACAAACAATCTGTGAGTGTTCCAGGAAGAGAAACGTCCATACTTTGTGTCACCGTTAATGCCCCAAGAAAGAGGAATTTACGTTAAAACACTTCCAAAGGGCAAACTTCATATAGAGCATTTTTCTTCCAGATTTCCAAGTAGAATTTGTCAGTTTAAAGTAAGAGACATGCTTTTTCAGATTACTCTACATTTCCTTATCATCGATGTGACCTTTGAACACTTGAGTGGTGTTTTCAACAGCCTAAGGCAAAGTGGTGCGCCGTTCAGTTCCAGGCAGCACTTGCGGGGCGCTGGCAGGTGCCCGCGCTGGCGCCCGCACAGCAAAGGGAGGGGGACAAAAACAATAGGTATCTACTGTCAAAGAATTTTTAATACAGTCAGAAAGCCCAGATTTTTATATTTTTTAATTAGTTTGAAAGCTAAGAATCCACAAAATAAATACCTATTATGTTGGGATAGAGGGTGCTTACTGAAATTTACGGAAGACTTCAGTAAAAAAAGAGAAAAAAATAGAGTGGTCAAGAATCTTGTCAATCTCTTTCTACTATATCACCTTTTACTAGCATGCAAGTTCCTGAAATGCAGGATTTTCTGTTAAAAGTAGGTTTCTACTCATAATACCTACCATATTTTTCACAGAGCACTGCATTTAATGGCCACATAATAAACATATATTAAGTGAATTAATTAACCTAATTCATAATCTATATTCCAAAACTCTCTCAAAGGTACTTGTTAGCCACATAATCTCCACCACACAAAACTGCAGGCACAATGGAGGAAATACTAAGGGTCAAACATGCTCCCCGCGCTTCTTAAACTGGGCTCACTGCCTCAGTACTTACTGAGAGGAGCGGAAGATGAGAAAAGAAAATCTTTGAGGCCCCAAATAACCTTTCCTTAAATTCTCTGCCAAATTTTCAGCTATCCAGGTCAAGTTTTCTCTTCGGAAAGTCCTCTAAACTAAAGAGGGGAAAGGGCACCAGGAACTCGGCAACTGCTGCTGTAGGACGGGGAACATCTCTCAGAACAGAACGAGGTGCACTCACTCCTCCAGAGAGACAGATTTCCTGTGCTCCTCGGGATAATGGCTCCAAGGACTCAGAGTGCTACCTTCCTCATTAAATAAGTCTTAAAAAGCCCAATAATAAAAATGCATACCTTTAATGTATGTTCAGATTTAAGTGAATATGAATTTATTCTAATTAAAACACATCTTGTTTAGCATTATTTTGGTGCATGTAATAATGTAACACAATTAGTGAGGGTGCTGTTACAGTTTAATGTTATTGATTTTTTTGTGGTGGTTTTGGTTTGAAATGAAGCCTTATAGTGGCTAGAATAACTTCCTGAAAGTACATATTTTTTAATAAAACAATAATGAAAAAATTAGGTCTAAAATTTTAATATTATTTTTATAACATTCAACATAAAATTAATGAATTATAAATTTTTCAACATATACCAGTCCTACATTATTTAATTGTAAAATAATAACTTTTTTGCTTTTTAAAGTTTTCTTTTGTTTTATTGCGCTTGAAAATAACTGTGGATATTAACTCTTCACTGTAGAAAAGCCCTTACTAGTACTTTACAGACATTTTTAATTTCCTTTTACCATTACTTCCTAAATGAATATTTAAAAAAATAAAATCATATCCTAAAGGATAAAGTAAGGATGTCAGCTTCATCTGGATCAGAATACTATATTCAAGAGTAAGAATTAGATCCTTAGTTCTGCAAAGGTAACAGCCTCCAATGCCTATGTATTTGCTTTAAGATGCATGCATCAATGAAACTAAAAAATAAAAATATATATAATAGAAAAATATTATCCAAAAAGAATGATGACATAACTTAAATATCAGACTCTAAGGACTTTAAGACAAAATCATTATTAAAAAAGGGGTAATTCATATAATGATAAAAGGAATAATTCACTAGAAAGATAGTAATTCTGAGTCAGGGTATACATAACAATATATAGCTCAAAATATGTAAAACAAAATTTGACAAGAATTAAGTGATAAATCCACAATCCTAGTGGTAGTGTTTAATAAACATTTTAGTAAATGACAGATAAAGAAAAAGCCACAAGAGAAAAGCAGACAGTTACCTATGAAGGAGCTCTCATAAGACTGTCATTGATTTCTCAACAGAAACATTTCAGGCCAGAAAGGATTAGCAAAATTTATTCAACATAATAAAAACCAAGAACAGACAACCAAAGCTACTTTACCCACCGAGGCTATCATTTAAAATTAAAGCAGAAATTAAAGAGCTTCCCAGACAAGAAAAGCTAGAGTTCATTGTCACCAAACCTGTATTACAACAAATGTTAAAAGGAGGAGGAGGAGGGGGAGGAGGACAAGAGAGGAACATAGTTAAAAAAATAAAATGGCAATAAATACGCATCTGTAATAATCACTTTAAATGCAAATGGTTCATTGCTCTAATAAAAAGACAGAGGGTAGTGGAATGGATAAGAAAGCAAGGCCCATGTACATGCTGTCTTCAAGAGACTCACCTCAGAAAGAGACACACACACTAAAAGTAAAGGGATGGAAAAAGGTATTTCATGCAAAAGAAGAAAAAGCTAGGCAGCAACACTTGTCTATAAGAGAGCAGACTTTAAACCAAGGCTGTAGTGAAGACAGAGAAGGACACTATGTAACAATAAAGGGCAGGACAAGGGGATACGACCCTAGTAAACATCTATGCACCCAACACGGGAGCACCTGAATATGCAAAGCAAATACTGATGGACACAAAGGGAGAGAATGGCAGAAACAGTTTTAACAGTGGATTTTAACATCCCATTGACTTCGACGGCTAGATCTTCCAGACAGAAAGCCAACAAGGAGACGGCAGTCTTAAAGGACACACTAGATCAAGTGGATTTAATTGATATCTTCAGAGCTTTTACCCTAAAGCCTCAGAATAGAAATTCCTTTCAAGCACACATGGAACATTTTCTAGAATAGACCACATGTTAGGACACAAAAGTCTCAATAAATTTGAGAAGACTGAAATATCAAGCATCTTCTCTGACCGTAATGCTATAAAACTGGAAATCTATCACAGGGAGAAAAGTCAAAAAATGGCCATGGCTGGTGTAGCTCAGTGGATTGAGCGTGGGCTGGGAACCAAAGGGTCCTGGTTCGATTCCCAGTCAGGGCACATGCCTGGGTTGCGGGCCAGGTCCCCAGTGGGGGCTATGTGAGAGGCAACCATACATTGCTGTTTCTCTCCCTCTGTCTCCTCCCTTCCCCTCTCTCTAAAAATTAAAAAAAAAATGCACAGACATGGAAGCTAAATAACATGTTATTAAACAATGAATAGGTTAACAATCAGATCAAGGAAAAAAACAAAAGATACCTTGAAACAAATGAAAACAAGAGCACAACAACCCAAAATCTGCGGGACACCACAAAAGCAGTCCTAAGAGGGAAATTCATAGCATTATAGGCCTATGCCAGGAAACAAGAAAATTCTCAAATAAACAATTTAACTTAACACTTAAAGGTACTAGAAAAAGAACAAGTAAAATCCAACATGAGTAAAAGACTAAAGATCTGAGCAGAAATATATGAAATAAAGTCTAAAAAAACTGATACAAATGATCAATGAATCCAAGAGCTGGTTCTCTGAAAAGATAACAAGATTGACAAACCTTTAACTAGACTCATCAAGAAAAAAAGATGCCCAAATAAATACAATCACAAATGAGAGAAGTAACTACTAACACCAAAGCAATACAAAGAATAAGAAAATATTATCAACAACCATATGCCAAATAATTAGAAAATCTGGACTAAAGGGATATGCTCCTAGAAATATATAATCTTCCCAATGAAACCAGGAAGAATCAGAGAATCTATATAGACAGATTACACCTAGTGAAATAGTAGTAATAAAACAAACAAACAAACAAAAACTCCCAGCAAACAAAATCCCTGGACTAGATGGCTTCGTAGGTGAATTTTACCAAACATTTTGAGAATAACTTCTCAAACTATTCCAAAAAATTCAAGAGGAGGGAGAACTCCCAAGCTCATTTTATGAGGACAGTATTTTCCTAATTCCAAAACCAGATAAAGACACTGCACAGAAAGAAAATTACATGCCAATATCCCTGATGAACAGAGATGCTAAAATCCTTAAGAAAATATTAGCAAACTGAATATAGCAATACATCAGAAAGATCACGCACCATGATCAGGTAGAATTTATTCTGGGGTTCAGGGCTGGTACAATATCTGTAAATCAATAATCATGATACACTGCATAAGCAAAATGAAGGATAAAAACCACATGGTCATATCAATAGATGCAGAAAAAGCATTTGACAGAATCCAACATCCATTTATGATAAAAACACTCAGCTAAGTGGGAATAGAGGGAACATATCTAAACATAATGAAGGTCATAAATGACAAACCCACTACCAGCCATCATATTAAATGTGCAAAAACTACAAGTGTTCCCCTTAAGATCAGGAACAAGACAGGGATGTCCACTTTTGCAACTCTCATACAACATGGTACTGGAAGTCCTAGCCACAGCAATCAGGCAAAAAATAAAAATAAAAAGCATCCAAATGGGGAAGGAAGTAGTAAAACTGTCATTATTTGCAGATCACATGATTATGTAGAGAACCCTAAAGATTTCACCAAGAACTGATAAATGGATTCAGTAAAGGAGCAGGATACAAAATTAATATCTAGAACTCAGCTGCATTTTTATGTGCCAATAATAAACTATCATAAAGGGAAATTAAGAAAACAATCCCATTCACAATTGCTTCAAAAGGAATAAAATATCTAGGAATAAATTTAACCAAGGATGTAAAAGATTTCTACTTGGAAAATTATATGACACTGAAGAAAGAAACGGAAAGAGATACAAATAAGTGGATACCGTGTACATGGATAGGAAGAATTAACATCATTAAAATATCCATACTACCCAAAGCAATCTATAGATTCAATTCAATTCCTGAACTAGAAAAAATATTCCAAAAATTTATATGGAACCACAAAAGACCCTGAATACCAACAGTGATCTTGATAAAGAACAACAAAGTTGGATGAATCACATTACCTGATATCAGACTATGCTACAAGGCCGTAGTAATCAAAACAGCTTGGTACTGGCATAAAAAACAGGTATACAGAGCAATGGAACAGAATAGAGAGCCCAGAAATAAACCCACACCTTTATAGTCAATATCTGACAAAGGAGGCAAAAAAATACAGTGGGGTTAAGAAAGACAGTCTATACAACAGATGGTTTGGTGAAAACTGGACAGGTACATGAAGAAAAGGGAAACCAGACTACCTTCTTATGCCACACACAAGAATTCGAAATGGAGTAAAGACTTAAATATTGGAATCAAAACCATAAAAATCCTAGAAGGAAACATTCACAGTAAAATCTCAGTCCTTGCTTGCAGCAATAGTTTTTCTGATATATCTCCCAGACAAGGAAAACAAACAAAAAAAAATAAACAAATTGTACACATTAAACTAAAAAGATATTGCACAGCAAAGGAAACCATCGACAAAATGAAAAACAGCCCACTGAATGGGAGAACATACTTGCCAGTACATCTGATAGGGGGTTAATATCTAAAATTTATAAAGAACTTATAAACTCAACATCAAAAAGAAAACAAATACACCCCACAAACAATCCAAATAAAAAGTGGGCAAAGGACCTGAATAGACACTTCTCCAAAGAGGACATACAGATAGTCAATAGACATATGACAAGATGTTCAATGTTACTAATAATCACAGAAATGCAGATTAAAACTACAATGAGATATCATCTCACACCTGTCAGAATGGCCACCATCAATAAATCAACACACAGCAAGCGCTGGCGAGGCTGTGGAGAAAAGGGAACCCTTGTGCATTGTCAGTTGGAATGCAGACTGGTGCAGCCACTGTGGAAAGCAGTGAGGAACTACCTCAAAAAATTAAAAATGATACTGCCATATGACCCAGCAATCTCACTTCTGGGAATATATCCAAAGTAACCCAAAACACTAATTTGAAAGACTATATGCACCCCTATGTTCATTGCCACATTATTTACAATAGCCAAGATTTGGAAGCTGCCAAGTGCCCATCAGTAGATGAGTGGCTGAAACCGCTATGGCACATTCACACAATGGAATAGTACTGGGCCTTAAAAAGAAGAAAATCTTACCCTTTGTGACAGCCATGGATCGACCTGGAGAGCATCATGCTAAGTGAGGTAAGCCAGTCACAGAAAGGCAAGTACCACATGATCTCACTCATATTTGGAATCTAATGAACAAACTGAACGAACAAGCAAAAAAGAGGCAGACTCACAGGTGGAGAGCAGGCTGACAGCTCTGGAGGGGGTTGAGGGTAAAAGGATTGAGCGAAAAAGAACTCACGGATCCCAACAACAGTGTGGTGATTGTGGGGGGAGGGGACAGAGCGGAGGTGGAAGAGGATATAGGGTACAAGGAGAAAAAGTACAATAAAAAAATGAACAAAAGTAAGTGAAAAATTTTAAAAAGGCACAAGATTTCATGAAAAAAACATCAAAGCTTTACTGAAGAACCCTTAAAAAATACCAAATAAGTGTGTCTATCTACATATTCACATATATACTCATATATAAATTATGCACTGTATATATGTTATATACCTATATCTTATTTATATTATAAATATGTATAGCTACATATAAATAACATATATGTATTTAATAAATGGCATGCAGCTTCTATGGAAGTAGACAGCAAAAGAAGTCTTCGGTATAGTAGCATTTCTGTAAAGTCAAGGCATCCAACACAATGAAAACTGAAAATGCATATTTACCTATAAAGCAAAAGTAGAAACACTAATGTGGGAGTCATGTACACAACCTTTAGGGAACCGGTTACCTCTCGGGAAGGGAGGAGGTTGGGATGTGTGGGGAAGAAACAGTAAGATCCAAGGCAAATGAAACAAAATATTAACATCGGTTTGCTGGGGATGAGCAATAAGTAAAAGACATGCATAATGAGTAAATGCATGTCTTTTATTATTTCTATAAAATTCCTCTTTATCTTTTGTTAAATCTTAACTTGTGCATGTATCTGATACATTTTCTAATTAAAAGAATGATATGGAATATACCAAACCCCAAAATGAACTGCTCTTATGATTTTAAATACTTACTTCTTTGAGTTGATTGCCATATTTTCAACAATGTCCTTAATATTCTCTGCTAAATTAGTAAATATTATCTTTTCCAACAAGGAGAAATCTTCTGCACCGAAGTTTTCATCTAAAGGTCCTAAGAACTTAAAATAAAAGCAATTATTGTGTGTCTTCTAGAAGATACCTGTTATTCCATGAAATATTTTCTCAAAAATTGATTACAGAATAATCAGATGGTGGCTATTAATTCTACCATCTACTAAATCCACTGGGATAAAAAGGAGAAAAAATATTTTCTCACTTTCATATCACACATAACATTTGCATAAATACCACAATCAAAGCAACAAAAAGTACAAAACTATTTCCATTTGAAAGGTTTACTTTGAAACATAATGCTTCAAAAAACCTAAGGCTTTGCATTCTCAAGTAAATGAAGGAAGCAACTGCCTACATGTCTTACATCTTTTAATTTCAATTTTGTTTTCTATTCATCTATAAACTGTAGTCCACATGAGGCAGACATGAGTACATAAGCAAGGCATAAAAGAGCAAACACCATGAGACAAGTCACGTAATCACTTAATGACATCAACCAGCCTTTACCTGCTGATGATGTTTGTGTTGCAGGAAAGGTTTGGAGCTCCGCGAGGTCACGCGGGTTAGCTCTAAACCAGCAGCGCAGTGGGGAAGCTGTGAGATCACCACACACCTAATTTCTCAGGACGGCTACTCCGTCACAGCTCCCACCGGCGCTGCTGCCATGGCATTTTCTGAGGAAGCCGACACAGGCAGTGGCCATGCTGCTAGGAATGCAAACCTGACGTGCACCTGTGGTAGGCAGCCTTACGCACTTGACAACTGCACCTAATGGCAACCAGAAAATATGTCGAGCAGAATCTGGTTTTTCTCAGTAAAAAGGCCAGAATGAAATGGTTGCAGCAGATTTTCTCACTTCCTCTTCATGTGCTTTTATAGCTAATAATTTTTAAAAATTAATGAACAGTTCTTGAATCCTTATTTGCTCATGTCATAGGAGTACCATGTTTCACTGTAAACATAAAACATGACTCTTAAAAATAAACAAATGGGTACTATAAAAGTCCACATATAAACATTTTATCACCTTAAGATTTGATATAATTTTTAAGGTAACTCTGAAAGCACTTTCAATGTTACATTTTCCGGACGATGAACAGGGAGGCCTGGAAAAGAGCTGAAAGCTCATCTATAGCACCTCCAGTGACTCAGGCAGTTATGTTAGTAGCTCAGAATGAGGAAATAAAACCTCAAATTATTTTTTTAAGGAATTAACAAGATGGCTATTTTTGCTGATTAAATTCACTAGAGAACTGACTATATTTCACCTATGTAAGTCCAGCATCAAATGGCTGGGAGAAACGTGACTCTTCTGTCTCAGTTCTTCTATTTAAAGTTGAAGGTAGTATCTGCGAAACAAAGTAAGCTGAATAGTATAAAGTCATACCATGTCCGTGCTGGAGAAAGGAACGTTAAACTTGAAAACCATATACTGGCACAGTAAAACCTATCTGGTGCTTAAATCTTCTTTACAACAGTTCAGAAATGTGATTTTTCGGTTATACAGAATAACTGCTGTACCAGAAATGTGGTACCTCCTTTGACAGCTTATTAAGATTTTAGAAAATTCTGTTAGGTGTCCATCCACACACTGAGCTAAAAATCTCTCTCCACTCATGGAAGACTGACCAACTGGCCTTGACCGTACACTGATGCCCATCAAGTGTACACAAGTCAACCTACAAATGCACGCACTGTACCCATGACAGTCTTCAAATATTTGAAGAGACCACAGGAGTTAACAGAGTCTGAAAATTCACTATGTGTCTAGGGCTGTTCTATGCACTTTATGCACAAAAGTGCATTTAATCTAACAACTCTATAAATCATGCTACTCTGATTCCCATTGCACAGATGAAGAAACTAAGTCTCAGAGGAGCTGTGGTTAACGATGCAACTGGACTTTGAATCTGGACTTGTCCAGCTTAGGGGAAGAGGCCTTGCCTGTTTCCATACACTCTACTACCCCTGTCTTTCAGCAACTTGTAAACATGTAGTGTGATAAAAACTAATTTGCTATAATGACAGCAACAGCACTATTTAGGGTTTCAGTGGATATTAAAACACAAGTTTTTAATTCTTGAGCATGCAGTAAGAAAGTACCATCGTTGGTTGCCAGGTGAGTGGGGTTTGGGAGGCTGGGTGACAAAGGTGAAGAGATTAATTAGCACAGACTGGCAGTGACGCTGTGTCACTGGCCCGCAGAGCACAGGTAATATTATTAATAATATCCCGGTACGTGCAGCGGCAGGGGAGTACTCGCCTAATTGTGGAGATCACCTCGTAAGCTATATAAACATCTAACCCCTATGCTGTATGCCTGAAAGTAATAGAAAATGAATGTCAACTGTAATTGAAAAATAAAAATATTAAAATTTTTAAAAAGTCTCATTGGTCCCAATTTTGATCACCCCTAATTTTCACTTTGAGTATGTTCCAATTCCAATGTAAACATCTGGACAGGTTCGGAATGAAGACCAATTCTAAAATGGCGGAACCATTTCGTGCAGGAAGCTGCTCGATTCGCAGTGATAACCAGCCGCCTGCCAGAGCCGCTGCGATTACTGGGCTTGAGAGCATGACTGGGGCGGAGCCACAAGCCAAGTGCTACCTTAGAGTTCACCAACCACCGAACTTACTTCTGGATATACTGGACTTTTCTATTCAAATCAAAGCTGTTCAAATAACAGAATAATCAAAATTAACAAGTTTCTATTAACCAACATAAAACATCAATTATTGTAATACTATCTCTAGCCCCAACCTCCCCTGAATTCAGCTCATATGTTCAACTGCGAACTCAACAAGCCTACGTGGAGGTCTGGAAAGGAGCAAGGAACTGCTGATATGTCCAGAGCTGAGTTCTCCACCTCTCCCTTTCCACTTCTCCTGAACCCACCCTCCTCCCGAACTCCCACTCCTCCTGTAGTCGCTCTCACCGGAATACACAGCAACTCTGTTCTGCTCATGGTTCTCACCTGCTGTGAACCAAATTGTCATCAATTCCAGTTCGCCCTTCTTCCAAAATATCCCCTTCTGACTATTTCCACTCCAGCCACTCCGGGGTGAGCCACCATCACCCCTCACTCGGACCCCTGCAGCATCTCCTACCAGGCTTCCCAACCCTTGTAGTTCACTCTCAATGTAGCAACCATCAGAGACCCACGGTGAGCACAGGTCCGGTCGTGTCAAGCCCAGTGCAGACCTATGAACTTCGCAAGTCATTCAGAGTACGGAGGAATCCTTAAACCCTAATAAAACCGTACTGTCTAGGTCCCCAGCGACTTCTCTGAGCTCCTCTCCTGACTACTCCCAACATACCTGCTGTTCCTAAAACACAGTCATGGCTTCTCTCAAGACCCAGTACTCACTGCTACCTCTACCTAGAACATTCTGCATCCAGACGTGGCCTCCTCCTTCACCTCCTTCAGTTCTCTGTCCAAATGATACCTGATCGGTAAGGATGCTATTTGTCATCTGTCTCTGTCCACCAAAATGGAAGCACCGTGAAAACATGTTTGTTCACTACCATACTCTCAGAACCTGGAAAGATGTTTGGTTCGCAGCAGGTGAGAAATTACTATTTTCATATTTTGTCAACTTCAGAAAAAAAAGAAACCATAGTTCCATGGGAAGTAACTTGAATATAATTATAGCTAATATTTATCATTAACACTGATAGTGATATTTGAAATCTGTTAAACAGTGACAAAGAAAACACAGGGTAACTATTCCATAAGGTATAATTGAAAGGTAAGGGACCAGATATAGCAGGTATAATTTTTTCCTCTTTATTTCTTAAAATGACTGACAAAACCAAAGGTAGCCATATACTTTAAAACTTCTAAAAAGTTTCATTTCCTCCCAAAGTAACTGCTAGAGAGAAGGAGCAATGTCATTTCTGGGCTTCCACATAACACACTATCAAAAATCACTAGTACAGGGAGGGACAAAAGTGGGTTTACCCATTTGCATTAAAAATAATACAATAATAAGTTAATAACAATATAAGAATAAACTGTTCCACGTACTCACAACTGTAAACCTCCTTTGGCCCCGCCCTGTAGTTTATGTCATTGTAATAATAAACGGCAGCCATGGTCACCGATTTGTAACCCAGCAATGCACACAGACGAACCTGAGTCTGCTGGCCTTCAGGAGCTGATGCAATCAGCTCAAAACCACTACAAGGTAGCAGGTATATTTAATACGTGGAAGCGTGGGGAAATGGCTCGCCTACTCTTCCTAACCAGATTCTTTATGGATTCAGACAAGAAAGAATAAATAAGCATAATTTTAAGGGAACAGTGATATGAGAATAAAACACTCAGGTGAACAGAGCTCATAAAAATGTAGAAAACAAAAAAATGAGAGTATGTTAGAGCTCTGAAGATGATTTAGGAATATGTAATTTGATAGTTCAAGCAGATGAGTGTCAAAGCATTGCATTAATCTACTTCTTAATAAATCTAAGTACCAGATTCAATTATTTAAAATTTAATTCCTCAGAAATAAAACCAGACTATCATGTTCAAAATATATTAATAAATAGCTATTATCCACTAATTTTGTGTATAAAGATTCTCTACTCAGAAAAATGTTTGTGAGATACTGAGAAAAGAGTGTGATATAAAGTTATATATATAAAATCACAATTATGTATTTTATAAAACAAGAAATAACTCAGTAGGGTAAAAAGAGGGTTAGAAGTTAATAAACCTTTAATAAAATTTACTAGGATGGTGGGGGTGAGTGACTTTTCCTATAGATTTTTAAAGGTTATTTTTATAAATGCTAGTCTGTACTGTATGCAAAAGCACTGCACTGTTATGAAGCAACTGTAGGGAAAGCTACAAGAGGAATAGGATGTCACAACGCACTTTCTACACCTGCTAACCAGTGGTTCTCAATCCCAGTGCTGCCATGTGCACTAAGCTGTTTCTTCCAATACTCACACCAGGACAAAGTAAACGGTACCCCACGAGAACATCCTTCCTTACCCACATCAGTGTCTCATCCACAGGGGATGGATGAAGTAATAGGAACTGCGTCGTAAATGAAATCTCTCCGTGTGTATTTTACTCATGCTGAGACCAGTCTGAGGTCGGGTGTGTTGTGACAAAAAAACGTTTGTGACCCTGCATCACAGTGTCACTGAGAAAAGCGAGCAGCTGTTGCTCCTACTTACTTTCCCATTGCTGACAATCCCCATTTCTCCAGGGTGCAAGTTAAGCACATCTTGACAGAACAACTGGTGAGTCCGAAATATACTCATTCCAATGGTATTATATTTTTTCTCAAAAGAATTCTTATCCATCCCCTAAAGCATGAAAATAATGAAATAAAAGAGCAGTGCATCTATTAAATTATTCTATTAATAAAGCCCACTTTAATACATTAGTATAAAATTTACATATTACATTATGACAAAAAAGTAGTATTTTCTTCTGAAACTACATTTTTAAAATAGGAATCTTTCTTTATCAAGTCAGTTACAGTATTTTGACATCTCTTTACAAGTAGATGTACAACGGTTTGCTGTTTATTCCAGGAGAATTTCAGGTGTTCACACCTTCCGTGAAATACACCCTCCAGTTGGCTGCGGGGACCCCACACCCTCCTGGTCTTCACCTAACTCACTCACTGGCTCTTCCGGCTCCTCTGCAGGACCATCTTTTTCTCGTGCTCCTCTATATTCTGGAACATCCTCTTAGCTTGCCACCTCTCTGTTCTCCACCACACCCTCACTTAACTGAGACTTCTCCAGTTTCTTAGCTTGAAAAATTATACATAATGTTGATGACCCTCAAATTAACTCTAAAAAAAAATGACAACCCTCCACTGATTTCTGCACTCATTGTGAACTTGACATCGCTATCTGAATGTCCAGCGGGCATCTCCAACTTAACATGTACAATACTTAGCCCTTGGTCCCTCTGTGTCCAAATCTTCTCTTCATCTAGACTCCTCTCCTTCCCCCCAAAAAGATACCACCATGAAGTCTAGCTGTCCGAGCCAAAATCCAAGCCTGTTATCGTGACGTCATACAATCGATCAGCTAATTCTACTGACCATAACATAATATTAATCATTCACCGATTTACCGTCTCTACCACTACTATCTAGTCCAAGACACCATTATTTCTTGCCTAGATCACTGCAATAGCATTCTAATTGTTCATCCTATCTCCAATCTTGCCTACCTACTATGAAATCTTCACACGGTATCCAGAGCCATCTTTTTAAAGACTATTCACCTCTTCAAGATTCCTCAATGCCTTGCCGTTAACTCAGAAAAACTTTCAATTCCCTCTGTGGCCTACAAGCGCCGGGGCCGTGTCTATGCCCGCACGCCCAGTGCTCCCGTCTCTGTCTCTTTTGGTCATTCTGACCTTCTGCCTGCACCTCAAGCCCCACAACGGTCTCTGTATCAGGTCTTCAGAGGTGCCACATTCCTGAACCCACTGCATTCCTCTCCCAGACCTCCTAGGGCTCGATTTCTCGCTGCGCTCAGAGCTCCGACCAGATGGGAGCTCTTCGGGCATCCCTGTCCTGCCCACTCCTGCTAAAAGCGCCTCTCGAACTCTCCACCCCTCACGCTTCCCCATTTCCCCTGTACAGCCTGTCCCCCCTCGACCACGTCAGCGCTGCCTGTTCACAGCGTATCCCCATTGTCTGGCAGACAGTAAACATCTCTTGAAAGGATCAGAGAAACTTTTCCTCCAGGAGACCATTTCTATGTTTGAAATTACCCTCATACTGGACCCCTTCGGTGAAATACCCGAGGATCACTTATGCAACCCTTGAACTCCCAGCCCTCAGGTGCACAGCCTCACTAGAATGACATCAACTTGAAGGATCATGAAGTGGTTGAAATATAAGAAATCTGATTTGTTAAATGCTGCTATGCAAAATCATATCATTTAACATTTATCTGTTCCCATTTAAAGGAATATTATCCCCAAATGATTATACTTACTGATGTTTTCCAGTAACATGACATCTCCAAGCACGTGGACTTATATTTTTTAAATGTTCAATACATACTGATTATTTCAAACAGCTACTGACCTCAATAAGGAATGCTTTAATTTTATCTCCAGAGTAAACAGCTGTAGCAGTTTCTTCTCTTGCCAGTTTCCTGAGAAAGTTTCTCAAAAAGCTGTTTTTCTGTGTGAGAAAAGCTGCCAAAATTCCTCTAGAAATAGCTGTGCTTTCTTCATTTATTTTTGATGTAGGATTATAAATAACGCCCAACCGACTATGAAAACTTGTTTTCTGCAAAACACATTTATAGGTGAAGTAGATCTGTATCTTACATGCCTCCTTATAGCTGAACTGTTTCCTCTGCGCTCAAGCTCACCCTTTGCCACACAGCATCTCTTACTGTCAAACTCTATGTTGACTACTGGATGTGGCCTATCACTGACATGGCCTAAAAACAGTCATTTTAGTAACTCCAGCTGCTTCACCTCTTTGTGTAATGATTATTTTGTAGTGCAGTACTTCGTTTAACCACTTCTTGTGTATGTCTATGAAATAACAAAATACATAAAAATGCAGAGCTCAGCAAATTAACCCCTAAAACTGTCACCCAGGTGAGGAAATAGAACACCCTGAAAGGCAGCCCTCACCCCCTCCCAATGAAGGGCACCTCCCCTTTCTAAAGACAGCCACTGTCCTGTCACTTATGCTAATAACATCCTTGCTTTTCTTTATAATTCCCCGCCGAAGCTTGCCTCGCTAAACGTTTCATCCATGCTGCACCTCATATAAATGTAATCATACGTACGTATTCTTTTGTACTCTTTTCCCCTCTCCACGTGATGGCTGGAATGCAGCAACGCTGTTTTGTGTAGGTGCAGTTGCGTGGTTATTTTTGGTGCTGCACAGAATTCCATGGTATGAACCCACCCTATTTTATCCACTGCACTGGCGCTAGACGCTCGAGTTTTTTGTTTGTGCTCTACAAGCAGAACACGCACAGCTCCAGCTTCGGAGGACACTGAGGTTTTCAGAACAGGTGGACTAGTTTTCACCCCCACCAGTACCATAGGAAAGCGCCATTACCCCGGTGACTTTCTATTTTAAACCATTCCGGTAAACACGTAAGGTTAACTCATTTTTCCTCATCACCAATGGTATTAAACATCCTTATTTAACATGTCCACTGCCCTCTTTACTGATTTGCCGATTCAATCTCTGCCATTATTTTCTTGGGGATAATTATCTTTTCCTTACTGACTTACATGAGTTTGAGTTCTAAGACATGAGTGTTTTGTTGGTTATATGTATGCAGATAACTTCTGCCATTCTGTGGTCTTCTGCCTTTTTACTCTCTTGATGGTGCCTTCTAACAAAAAACAGTCTTTAATTTTAATGTAGCTCAGTTTATTGGTGTTTTTACCATGGCTACTGGGCTTTGTGTTCCGTTTTAGAAATCCCCCTACTTTAAGGCCACCAACCATGACACATGTGTGGGTTTGTGTCTGGGCCCCTATGCATTTTCCATGGCTCTAGTTTTCTATCCTATGAAACTGTCTTCAATTTTATAGTTTTATAAAAGATCCTCATAGCCAACAGAGCAATTATCCTGCTCTCTTCTTTAAGAGTAATCTATCTATTCTTGGTGCTTTGCATCACTACATAAATTTGAGAATAAACTTGACAATTTCCATAAAAAGTGCTGAGATTCATATTGGAATTGCTCTGAAGCTATACATCAATCCTGGGGGAATTGATATCTTTATAATACTGAGTCTTTCCATTCATAATTATGATTTCTCTCTCCGTTCATGTAGAACTTCTGATTTTCTCTCAATACTTTTTAAGTCTTAAATTTATTTTGTTATATTTATTTCTAG
Organism: Micronycteris hirsuta; assembly: GCA_004026765.1. NCBI lineage: Eukaryota > Metazoa > Chordata > Mammalia > Chiroptera > Phyllostomidae > Micronycteris > Micronycteris hirsuta. Next base: position 29,971 of record PVJI01008130.1, read on the forward strand.
CACTTAAAAATTTTGCTACTATTGTTAAATTATATCTTCATTTAAAATGTATTTCTTGTTTGTTGCAACTCTTAAACTTAATTCTTATATACTGACCAGTTTATTCAGCAACCTAAAGAATTCTAATAATTTATGTGTCGATTTACTTGTATTTTTCATATAAACAATTTAGAAACATGACAATTAAATTTTTCCTTCTCAGTTTTTGTTCATTCTGTTCTTCATGAGTTTAGGAATTTTGCATCTATGTTCATAAATAAGATTGGCCTATAGCTTTCCATTCTCTGTAATGCCCTTTAGACATTTGGTTTTGAAGTAATGTCGATCTTGTAAAATAAGTTGGGACGTGTTGCTTATTTGACTATTCTCTGGAAAAAATTTTGTGTGAGATGGGAGCTTGGTGTAGCTTGGTACTAGTAAGATCATATGGGCCTGGGCTTTTTTATTTTGCACATTATTTTCAATTACAGGTTTCATTCCGTCAGTAACTAAAAACGTCATCTTCCTACCACTGCTGCGCCCACAGGATCTGGAGTGGCCGCCCTCCCGCAGTCGGGGCGCGGGCCTGCTGCTCCAGTTTCCTCGGGCGGTTTTCCAGGTGTCTTCTCCGTTCTATGAATCTTTTCAAAGAACCAACCTTTGGCTTTGTGGACCTTTACTATATGTCTTCTATTTCATTACTTGCTGTTTTTAATTTTAACTTTTCCTTTCCTTTCTTTGATAGACGTTTATGTAGCTGTTTTCAAATTTTAAGATTTCTGTTCAGATAACTGATTTTACAGTGACTCTTTTTTCAAACACACACATACAGATTTAGTTTTAACTCTCAAGTTTAAGTATCAAATTTTCATTCATTTCAAAAATACTTACAAATATGCAGTTTTATACCAACAGGTTACACAAAAATATTCCTTAATTTTCAAACATACATAGATGTTCTAGTTTTTTCTTTCTGATTTCCAACTTAATTACACTGTAGTCAGAGAATACACTGTCTATGATTTTGATCCTTGAAAATTTTATGAGAATTGCTTTATAGCCCAGCATCTACAAATGTTTTTTAAACGTCACATTTTCCAAGAGCATACACTATGCATTCTGCACTTTTCTATCATGGTCCATTAGGTCAAGTTTGACGATCCTGTTATTCAAATCTTCTTTACATCCCTATTGACTTTCTGTGTGCTTCTCCTACTTGTTATGAGAGAGGTGTGTTAAAATTTCAAACTGTGAGCCATGGTTTCTCCTGTTTCTCACTGAAGATTTGCCCTGTTCTGCTTTACACACTTGCAGTCCTCTGAGGCGAGTTATGCTGCTGAACGTGCTTTGCCACAAGAGAAACAGTGTGAACAACACAGGCCGTGCTCTGGCCCCAAGAGGGCCTGGCGGCGACGCCATCCCTGCAACAGCACGCGTGCGCCCAGGGCCCAGACTTGCCCTTCTGACCCCCGTTCCCCGCGGAGAGACTGGCGGGCTGGGCAGACGGCAGGTCTGAGACAGAGAGAACACGAGGTGAGGAGGGGCGTCTTTCTTGTCGGCAAGCAGGAAGCGCTCAGGAAAGGGCACGGAAGCCAGTGCGAAGGCTGCACTAGCCAACATGGGGCACTGCAAGCATTTAGAGAATAAATCATGTCACTGAGAGAAGACTCTAAAAAATCCACGAGCCAAATGATAACTGAAAATAAAAGACAAAAAATGTGTATTTTCTATTAACAGAGGTGGCTGCTAGACTATCTCTCTTTTCTAAAAATTAGTGAACTAAATATAAAAATAAAGAATTTCATCTGGAATTTTAGGAATAACTTTATCTATCATCCTCAGTTGATAAGGGAAAATCCTCTTATTTAAGAAGACCAGCTAATAAAGAAAGAATAATCTCTCTTTTGCAATCAAAAGTAACTGATTTAGGCAGTAGACTTTGCAAAAAGAAGGGACTGGCAAGAAGTATTCAAAGTGATGAAAAGCAAGGACCTACAACCCTGATCACTCTATCCAGAAAAGCTTACCATTTAGAAAGGAAGGGCAGGTAAAGTGCTTCTCAGACAAGACAAAGCTAAAGGAGTTCACCACCACCAAGCCATTATATAGACTAATATCACATGAAAATTCTCCTAGTAGATGTTACTATGTTTCATTTTAAACGTATTCATTATTCTTAATGTGGTAGCAGGGCTCCCAAATGGCCCCCATTGACCCCCACCTCCTAGTACTCACACCTCAGAGTTCCTTCTCATACTAAACAGAAGTGATTTGTGTCACAAACAGGATATTGTGGAAGTAGAGGGACTTCTGAGGCTGGATTGGAAAAGACACTGGTTTGTGGCTTCTGTCTGTAACTCTGTCACTCATTCTGGGGAGAGCCTGCTGTCACATTTCGTGAGGATGCTTCAGCAACACTAAAAAGGGGTTTATGTGGCATTAGGATGAAGCACTCTTTTCACAGCCAGTGAGAAACGGAGGCCCCCCGCCAACAGCCAACAAGTGAGCCATCTCAGAAGTTGGCCCTCCGGCTCCAGTGCAGCCCCCCGAAGCCAGCACTGCGGGTCCCACCGCGTCCGCAGGGAAGCCCCAAGCCCCTACCACTCAGCGAAGTCACTCCGGAATTCTCAAACCCCAGAAACGGAGAAAACAAATGTTCGCTGTCTTAAGCCACTAAGTTATAGGGTAATTTGCTATATGGCAATAAATTTACACTTAGCTAACACAAAAATATTTCATAAAGTATTTTGGTTTATGTTTCTTAGGTGCTTGGCCTAGGCTGACGTACTCACCATGTGCTTTAAGGCACTCAGAAGCAGTTTTCTCCCAGATGGTCTGTCAAAATCAGCCACAATCCAGAGAGTAACTGGAGAAATTACATTTTCATCTGAAAGTTTCAAATCGTTTAATCAAACTAAAAGCGGATAAGAGGACATATCCAGTTAACAAAATATAAACAAGTAACAAATATTAAAATTAATCTTTCTGAAAATAAGCAAATAGTACTAAAATATACACACAGTGACATACTAATAAGAATGCTAGAAATGCAGCTCAGGATACAAGTTCCATATAAATTCAGACACCAGAGAGAGAAGGCATCGCTCTCTCTGAAGGGACGCACCTGCAGGCTACCTCCGTGAGCAGAGAAAGTGGCCCTGTGCTTATCATCGTTCCCGTGCTGGCAAGCAAAGCTGCCTTCTAGCTACATTTGTAAAAAATGAAAAATTGATATTCATGCCCTCATCTATCTAAAACGAAATACAATAAATCGTATGAGTACATACTAAAAATAGCAGTATTTTCTCGGCTTATGTTTCATTTAGTTAAAAACGCCTGGCTGTCACTGAGCTGGTCTCAGCCATCTCGTGCGGTCAGCATCAGTACAACCCTTTTCCCAAAGAACTGGAAAGCCACAGAAAAACAGTTTTTAATTCTGACACCACAGTTAAGTGCATTTGTTTCTTCCCACCTCAGCATGTAACATCTGAAATAATACCTGTCTGGTCATCATTAAAGCCTACAGAAAAATCATTGTTTTAGATCACATGACTGACTTAAGACAATTATAGAAAATTGCTCTACCAGACAACACATTCTTCTTTTTTTTTTAAATGTTCTTCTTTATTTTTTTGTTTTTTTTAAAGATTTTTAAAGATTTTTATTTATTTTTAGAGAGAGGGGAAGGGAGGGAGACAGAAAGGGAGAGAAACGGCAATGTATGGTTGCCTCTCACATGGCCCTCACGGGGACCTGGCCCGCAACCCAGGCATGTGCCCTGACTGGGAATCGAACCGGGACCGCCTGGCTCCCAGCCCGAGCTCAATCCACTGAGCTACACCAGCCAGGGCCAGACAACACATTCTTTCCAAAGAACAAAGGTAAGGGACCCTGATGTCTTCTTATTGTCAGCCCTTTCCCCGTAACAGCCAGTAAACTGAGAAATACTTCAAAAGTGCTAAGTAAATTTCTCAGTGTTTTCTTTGCACATTTACATAAATGCAAATAAGAGAAACTTAGGTGTTTGTCAGTTAATAAAGTCTTCCTTTAAACTGCAAGAGACCTACCAGAGGGCATTATTATAGGCTAACTTACTCTGACTCACAGAAGTAACTTCTGAAATACAGCCCAGAACCTCATAAATGCTTATCGCATCTTTTATTCCCTATTTCTGTCTCCCCATCCCTTCACTTTTTATATATTCAAGACTTTAACCTGCCAAAAAATGGGCCTCTATATTACATTTTATTATTTGTTGGACTGCGTGTAAAAGATCACTTTCTGAACATGAAGTCATGGATCAGTTAGAAAGTAATTCTGGGGCCATGCGCCTGTCTGCTCACATCTCCCTCCGACGTAAAAACCCGCCCCTGCTCCACAGCGCCTCCCAGCCGTAGCTCACCCCCAGTGTGAGAAAGTCGCTGCTCTCCACACTGAGATACACACCGACCTTCTTTTATGCAGTGGCTCTTGTTTTCTCACTACAGCAAAGCAGGTTAGACAAAACAATGCAAAACAAAAAACTAAACTCTAATTATCTTCATCTATCTTAATAAATCATGGTACCCTAAAAAACTGTGGCCCCATTGCAGACGTCCCAATTTAGCCTAAGTTCCTATTCCAGTTGTGTTCCGGTCTTGGCGCCCCCCTTTGGTGCCCCCCACCCCAGGACGGCATCCGCACACTGTTCAGTGAGAGTCCAGAACTGCTCTCCTCAGACCTGGGAGTCACACTCGTCCTCACGCACCACCAGATACCAGTTTACACGGTCTGGAAAGAGTTTTGTCACTGTCAGAAAAGGTGAAAATGGTATAGCTTTGCTTAAAAAAAGGCAAAAGAACCCTAAGATGAGCCCCTCTGCATTTATAATTATTTAGGATAGAAGGCATCATCTTCTCAGTCCATCCTTACAGACTAACAAATTACAAGCTCTTATATTGCAAACCAGGTCTCTAGTCCAATATCAACATATAAAAATATATTATGCAAACACCTTACTAAAATTATAAGTTTTACTATTTTAGGAATACAGGAAAATAAAATATGCTTATTACCTTCTTGGGTTAAATAATGCATGTTCTCTGCAATTATAGCACTCTTATCTTGTGAATCCAAGAAAGAGAAAGTGGAGAAATCTTCAACATCTGCAGTTACTGAAAATGTCCATATTAAATAATAAATAATGAATTAATAAACTCATAATTCAACATGCCTTTACAGAAAAGTATAAGGGAGAATGTTTACCTGACGTAGGTATTAAGTTAAGGTGCTGCCATTCAGTGAACAAAATCAAATGGTTTATATGGGGTACAACATTATTTTTATCCATAAGGAAATCAACTGCATTTGTTTGATCATTTAATGTGCCCTGAAATAACAACAATTACTATTTAGTTAACATGGATGATTTATATGCATATGTTTTAAAATTATACAGAGATGATATTTTAAGACTACTTAATCTAAAATAAATCAATAAATAATACGTAATGTAGGATTCTCATAGTAAATTTTCACGTAAAACTTTGAATTTTCTTTCCAATTAAGCAATTTTAGATGTAATTATGCACAGATAAAGCTGATTAATTATTACTTAAAAATTCACTACTGAAAATGATTAGGATGTACATTTTTACAAAATTAACTTTTGCTATTAAAAGTTTTCTTAATAAAAAGTCATTTATATTTATAAAATATCATTCATCATATATTTTCTCATAAATGCTTACCTACCATAAAAACTTCCCTTTGTAAATATATGGTCATATCCATCATTTTCTGAAGGAGAGCTGCCTCTAGTTCTTGAATATCCCAGTCCTCATATTTAAAGGGTTCACCATTATAGAGAGCTTGAGGCAAAGGACCCAGGCCAGTCATTTTATAAAAGCTTGCGCCTGCCTATTCAGTTAAAGAACATCAGAGTTAAACAGAACATGGTTGTTTGAGAAAGAAATACATAAGAAAAGGAAGGAACATTGTGACATTTTTACATGCCAGAGGAAAAAATGTTAATTTTGCTAATTTTATCGATCCTTCCCAAACGTTATTTAAGGGAAAGCAGAGCCAGAGTCGGGGACCTTTCTGCTTACGGCCAGATGACATGTATTTCTGGCTCTGGGAACTATCGGGTCTGGGTCACAGCGACTCAGCTCTGATGTTCCAGTGCACAAGCGGAGGAATATAACGTGTGAATGGGTGAGCAAGGCCGCGTCCCCCCGAAACTGTGAAAACAGGCAGTGGGAGGGCGAGAGTCGGCCTGTGGGCTGTAGCTTGCTGACCCTTGACATAAGTGTGATGTATACTTTTTAAAAAAATATCATTCACCAGGATTAGAGACTCATTTATACCTGTGTTCATTTGTTTAATAAGCATTTACTGAATCCGTGCCACCAGCATTAGGATAGACCACTTAGCAGCAAGGAGTAAAGAAACCATGTCTATTAAAAAAAAAAAAACGAAAACATAATGTGTGTGTACAGAAAACTCTGAGGACTCCCATAATTAACCCACTGAATGTGCTGACACTAAAACCGAACTGGTGCGACCTTCTGCGTTACAGGAAATTCCCGTTCCTTCCCCGCCACAATTCAGAATAATTAGAGTCCTCACAAAAAAGTGACTTTCTCAGTTGTTCTTACTGCCATAAAGGACTCTACTGAAAGAGACGCCTCCGTGCAGCTTGGCCCTTAGAGAAAGCGCATGCCAGCGGCCTCTTAGGTTTGTTTCACTATATGAAAATATAGTAATGGGGCAAAACATCAATGAAACCTTTCTCATTTCAGAAATAACTATTTGGAAAACTATTCTTATATAACTAAAAACAAAACCAGTAATTGCGGCCACACTGGCTTCTCAATCACATTGACACCACTGTCCTTTGGGTTCCTGGCTTTGTGTACTTCTCAAAAAGTCACCTGTAGAAAAGTAAATACTGTATAAAACGTGTCATTCAAAGGTCTAAAAGTTCCCCTCTTTTTCAGGGACTAAAATCCAAATCATGACTTAATTATATCAGGATAATTAATTCATAAGATTATAATAAAAGGGTCTTGGATCATATTTTTGAAAATTTGCATTCCAAATTACCTTTCTTTTATCATCATATGTAGAATAAATTCCCAAAATATCCAAAATATTAGCATGAGGAAAGTTATTTTGGAGAACACTCTTCACATTGTCCACAGTGAGTATATTTTGATTCTTCACTTTTTGGTACATCTGAGGGAATAAAGATATTATAATTAATTTTCACCTTTATATCAGTTATTTTCTTTCCCTTAGCATGAAGATAAATTTATAAATTAGTATATGAAATAAAAAAAGTCCTAAGCACACTATTATATACATATGAATACATACACCCCCACATACAGATACAGATCATTTTAAGTACACAATATATGTAATAAAAATGATTTTGTGAAGTTCTACAGCTTTCAAAAATACCATAATTTATGTTATATTCTAATTTAATCACTGCTTATTAATAAAATAATGGCTACTTTATTTTAAAAAATATGTATAAAGCATTTAAATGAATACTTCAGAAATACCTTGTTCTCATTTCTGGTTGCTCTTCTTCAGTAAATACCTTGCCTAGACTTTCTCTGAACCTCCCTTCCCCCCGACCCTGCCACCTCAAACGTCCTAGACACACTTGTGCAAGGTAAGCTGCTACTCCTGCATTATCGCTTTTCCGTTTCATGCCTCCCTGCATTACGGACCCTCTGCTGCGACCCAGGCACTGTTCCAGGCACGGGGAAAGGACAGCTTTGCATCGAGAGAGAAGGCAGATCTGAGCTAACATTAAGACATTCTGGGGAATACACAACACAACACACGGATGACGTCTTTGAGTGCTGTAAAACTGTACTTGAAACCTATGTAATTATATTAACCAATGTCACCTCAATAAAGTCAATGAAATTTCTGTATAAAAAGACATTCTGGGGAAAGAAACTTCCAAGCCGAAGAAACTGGTGAGCACAAACACCATTAGGTAGCATTTTGATAGAATCAATTAAGAATATTCTTTTTAGTCATAATTCGCTTAAGTTAACACTGCCAGAGACCATCCTCACATCACGGCCGACAGAATCCCCACGTTGTCCCTCATAATGAGAAACTGGCATTCTTCTTTGTTTTCCTTTTATCGCCGTTAACGTCGTAACCTATTCCTTCAGGAAGCAGTCTGTGATTAGATCACAATTTAGTTTTATGAGCTTCTCAATATATGGGTGTTTTCTCCTTGTATCAAAGCGGAACATATGATTCTAATAACTAAAAAAAAGTGAAAGGTTCATGCTTCACAGTAAAACATAATTCAGGATTAAAAGTGAAATTTCTGAATGAAATGAAAATTACATATGAAAAGTCTTTGAGATTGGTCATTTTACTAATCAGTTGTTTTAAAATATTAGATATTCATAAGGTAGCCACAATGTCTTGTATAAACTACTTAGATACATAACAAAATCAATCTTTTATATTCTTAAAATTTTAACAACTGCTGGGTAACTTGGTAGGCAAAATTGAATGCATAGAACATGAGGCATAACTAATAAAAGAGAGAGTCCCCACGAACAGGCCATGGGACCCGGGACCCAGGACATCACCTACGCTGGCCCAGCACCTCTTCCCTCCTGGTCCCAGCTCCCTCTGCTTGCGATGCAAGCATCATCGGATGTGTGTTTACCATTCCCTTACCTTTCAAGTGCTAGAGTTCTACCCAAATGTACTCCCACGCACTATGATATTTAGCTTTGTTTGTTTTCGAACTTTAAAGTTCATGGCAATATGCTAGCCTTCCATGTCACGATGCTAATACAGACGCGCTGTTGCATATCACTGTCCATTTATGTGAAGAGACCAAACTCGACCCATCTGTTCTACTACTGATCTACATCTGTACGCACACACACACTACCCTGCGTGTTGTGCTGTAGGTTCTGCTGAGGATGGTCTCGTATGGCACAGGTACAAGAGTTTCTCTTGGGGGCAGGGGATGTGTGTGTAAAGAGTATGCAAATTTAACGTCAAATTTTGAAGTACTACCAGATGGTTTTCAGTGTGGCTGTGCCCATTCAAATTTTTCAGGCAGTGTAACAGGGTAAAGGTATTCCCACTGGTCTACATTCTCAATGTAAATTGCCAACTTTCCTAATCACAGCCAAATTGTAGGGTATAAAATAACATTTCAGGGAAACCTTCCTTTCTATTTTTCTTACTTATGAAATAATTATCTTGCTTATTTACCAGTAATTATAATAAATATTTACTTAACTCTTTAATGTCAAATTTTAATTTACCATTGATGTATCCTCTTGTACTTTTAAAAAATCTTTTATGTATTTCTTCTTTGGGATTGTATTTTTCTTTTTGATTTGTAGGAAATCTTTATGAGATATAGATCTTTTGTTGACACATATTGCAAATACTTCTTTTGCTTGAAACTTACTTTCCTTTATTTCTTTATGATATCTTTCAATGATCATTGGTTTTCACTTCATGTAGCTAAATTCACTAATATTTTCTTTCAGGCTCACAACTTCCTATGTCTCCAGGAAACTTACTTCCCTTTGGGTCCTAATTTCTTCTAAACATTTTTTTGTTTTGTTTTTTTAATATTTAGGAGATTTTTTTTTTAAGATTTTATTTATTTTTAGAGAGGGGAAGAGAGGGAGAAAGAGAGGGAGAGAAACATCAATGTGTGGTTGCCTCTCACATGCCCCCTACTGGGGACCTGGCCCACAACTCAGGCATGTGCCCTGACTGGGAATAGAACCTGTGACCCTTTGGTTTGCAGCCTGAGCTTAATCCTTGAGCTAAGCCAGCCAGGGATTCTTCTAAAGGTTTTAATGCTTTGTCTTCCATACTAAACCGTTAAGCAACCTGAAATGATGTTTACATAAAGTATGAGATCTTACATCTGTATTGTGATAATCAGCTGTCCCACGACCAGCTGCTGAAAGTCCATTCTGACTTACTGTGACATCACTTCTGTATTTCGGTTCTGGAGGCCCCATCTGTTCCCGACTTTGGTCTATAAATCCTTCCCTTGAACCGATACTACACTGTCTTAATATAACTTTATAGATATTATTATCTGGTAGGGCTGGACACATCACTCCATTCTTCCTCCAGAGATTCACAGCAATTATAGGTCTTCACTCTTCCATATAAGTTATATTTATTTTTCCATTTTAATTATTTTTAGTTTTACTGAGATATAACTGACAAATTAAATCACAGTATATTTAAAATGTACAACATGATGATTTGATAAAGTCTTGTGAAAGGATTCCCAACATCAAGGTAATTAGCACAGCCATCAGCTTATTCATTCTTCTTTTTGGGAAAGAACACTCAGATTCTTTTTTCTTTTTTTTTTAATCCCTTGAATAAATTATTAAATTTATTATTATTAAAATTATTATTTTTTAAATTATTGTTTTAATAAATTATTAAATTTATTATTAAAATTATTATTTAATCCCTTGAATAATAATTATTATTTTTTAAAGATTTTTTAATTTATTTATTTTTAGAGAGAGGAGAAGGGAGGGAGAAAGAGCAATGTATGGTTGCCTCTCACATGGCCCTCACTGGGGACCTGGCCTGCAATCCAGGCATGTGCCCCGACTAGGAATCAAACCGGACCCTTTGGTTCCCAGCCCGTGCTCAATCCACTGAGCTACACCAGCCGGGCTTCAGATTCTTCACTTAGTAAATGTCAACTACACAATACGGTATTACCAGCCAGTCCTGTGCTGTCCATCGGGTCCCCAGTAGGTATGCCTCTCACGACTGGAAAGTCTGTACCCTCTGACCAGCGTCGCGTTTCCCTCCTCCTTCGGCAGCCACTTTCCTACTCCGTTTGCATGAGTCCAGCTTCCTTAGGTTCCACATGTAAGTGATATCAAACGGTATTTATCTTTCTCGAAAATATATTTCACTTAGCATAATGTCCTCAGGTTCATCCATGTAGTTGTGAATGGCAGGATTTCCTTCTTTAAGAGTGAATAATATCCTGGGGGGGGGGGTGTGGTGTGTGTGGGAGTGTGTGTGTGTGTGTGTGTGTGTGTGTGTATTTTCTATATCCATTCATCTGCTGATGGACACTAAGGTTGTTTCCACACTTTGGCTATTGTAAATAATGCCGCAATGAACATGGGAGTACAGTAATCCCTTCAAGATACTGATCTCATTTTCTCTGTACACACCTAGAGGTGAAATTACAGAATCATACTGTAACCCTATTTTAATTTCTTGAGGGACCACCAGACTGTCTTCCATAGTGGCTCCACCAGTTTACATTCCAAAAATTTAGTGACCATCTATGCATGTGTTTACCTCTGGGTTCTTGATTTTCTGTTCCAATAATCTTTGTCTGTTTTGGTAGTTCCATACTGTTTTGATTATTATAACTTTGTAGTATTAATTAAAATCAGGAAGTGTAATGCTTCCAGCTTTGTTTTTCTTTCACAAGACTGCTTTGGCTCTTCACGGTCTTTTGTGGTTCCATATGAATTTTAGGATTGTTTTATCTATTTCTGTGAAAAATGCTACTGAAATTTTCATAGAGATTGCATTAAATCTGTAGATTGCTTTGAGTAATATGAACAATTTAACAATTCTCCAATCCATGAATATGGAATACCTTTCCAATTATTTGTCTCCAATTCCTTTCATCGATGTTTTATAATTTTCAGTAAAAAGATCTTTCACCTTCTTGGTTAAATTTATTCCTAAGTATTGTATTATTTTTTGATGCTACTGTAAATGGGATTGTATACTTAATTTCTCTTTCCAATGGTTTTTAGTGTATAGAAGTGTAACTGATTTTTGTACCCTGCTACGTCACTGAATTTGTTTATTCTAACAGATGGTTTGGTAGAGTCTTTAGGGTTTTCTATACACGAGATCATGTCACGTGCAAACAGACAACTTTACTTCTTTCTTTCCAACACAGATGCCTTGTATTTATGGCTAATGCCAAATTCTCTGGCTGGGACTTCAAGCGCTATGTTGAATAAGGGTAGTGAGAGTGGGCATCGTGGTCTTATGCCTGATCTCAGAGGGAAAGCTTTCGCCTTGTTACCACTGAGTATGATGTTAGCTGTGTGCTTGTCACATACGGCTTTTATTACGTTGAAGCACATTCCTTTTCTACCCAATTTGTTGAGAGTTATCATAAAAGGATGTTGATTTTGTCAACTGAAATGATTATATATGATTTTATCCTTCATTATGTTACTATGGTTTATCACATTTATTGATTTGTATATGTTGAACCACCCTCGCATCCCAGGGATAAATCCTACTTGACCACAGTGTATGATCCTCTTAAAGTACTTTGAATTCAGTTTGCTATTATTATGTTGAGAATTTTTCATCTGTGTTCATCAGGGACACTGGCCCGTAACTTTCCGTCTTGCAGTGCCCTTGTCTGGCTATGGTAGCAGGGTAGTGCTGGCCTTGTAAAATGAGTTTGGAAGTGTTCCCTCCGATCTGTTGGAAAAGTCTGAGGATTGGTATTAATTATTTTTTAAGTGTTTGGTAGAACTCATCAGTGAAGCCATCTGGTCCTTAAGTTTTCTTTGTTGAGATTTTTGATTACCATTTTAATCTTCATACTAGAAACTGATCTTCAGATTTTCTATTTCTTCCTGATTCAGTCTTGGTAGGTTATATGTTTCTAAGAATTCTCTTCTAGATTATTGACTATTTAGCTTGGGTACAAGTTTCCATGTTTTTATACCCATTCTTCTGATATGCTTGCTTAGGTTTAACTCACTTGTACCTACTGTGATTGTTGACGCAGGGGGCTAACGGGGGGCACAGTCTGCTCTTTGTTTCCTACGTATCACGTGTGCCTTTTGCTCACTGGTCTTGCTTTACTGCTTGCTCTCTTTGGGGCTTAACTGATGTTTCTTAGTGCATCATTTCAACTCTCCTTTTGACTTTTCAACTATATTTTTAACTTATTTTCTTTGTGGTTACTTTAGGAATTGCAACATACATAGGAACTTATCACATTCTACTTCTATTAGTCCTGACTTAATATTGCAAATATACAGAATCAGTTTCAAAATAGATGCATTTCATCCTCTGCTCCTTTGTACGGATGTATTATCATCATGTGTGCTACATCCGTATGCGTCAGAACTTACGCTTTCTTCAGTCTTCTGTAACTCAAGGAGAAGAGACAAATACAGTCACACAGCCTTCTGTGTTACCCCAGCATCTACATTTCATCACGTCACTTCTTCCTGTGAATCCGAGTTACCATCTGGCATCATTTCCTTTCAGCCTGAAGGGTTTCCTTCAGTACTTCTCCGAAGCAGCAAGGAATTGTCTCAGTCTTTATCTGTAAGTAGCTTTACTTCACCTTTTTGCACGTATCATAGTTCTTGTTTCTTGCTGAGTGCTTGAAAACAGGCTTATTTCATATATTTCATCCAGTTTTATAACTGCTTACTATTGGCTGGCTAATCCATTGACAGTTCCTCCATCACGGCCAAGTCTTGGAGAAACTTTTTATGTTCTCAAATATACATTTTCATCAAATATTAAGTATGTAACTTTTAAAAAAAATCTTAAACTTGCAAAGTAGGAACAAAAAATTGAATTGTTTCTAAATTTGCATAGCCACTGGGCAGGAGAGCTGAGCTATTAAGTCATACTGTCTTATTACAAATACTGTACTTAGTCTACCAAATTTCTCTATCATATTTCACTAATCTTCATATATTTTTATTATGATCTTGACCTTCTATTTCCCTCTCTGACACTATTTTTCAAATTATTTAACTTAGATAAAATAATCTGCTCATTGAAAGTAATGAAACAGTATTAAGATTTTATGAATTCACACATTTTACTAAAAGTCTAGATTTCGCTCAACTTATTCTAAACCAGTACAGGTATAGGGCACACGATACACTCCCAGGGGAAGGTAAGCGCACCGGCACACTTCGGACTGCAGGGGACTGCAACGGCCTCCTCTGAAGAGCCCTTCCTCGTCCACTTTTTCCTCTTCTTCCTCCTCTCGTTTGCTCAGCACAACTTATGGGCTGTAACGCATTTAATGCTTTATTTTATGCCACTTTCCACTGAACTCAGTGGTTTCACGTGTAATTCGGTTTTCGAAGAGGTTATAATACTGTGCTAACATCATAGTAAATAATTCAAAAGGCGAGTGATTTGAAAATATGCCATCATGCAAATTAATATCTGATACAAAATGCTTACAGGACAGTGATTCAAGAGAAATAATCAAGATAAACTAGGTAAGGGTGATTTTGAAAGGTGTTCAAGTTTCTTAGTTTTGAATAGCACATTGATCCTTTTATAATATGGTAGTTGGACTTTATTATAAATAAAAGCTATGTCATTCTGACTAAGCCTCTTATAAACTCTTAACATCAATCAGTAAAACCAACAGACTGGGGCACAATATTGACAAATACTCCATGGCGCTGTATTACAGAACAAAGTACATCTCTGGTCACTGCAGGGTGGGTAGTTTCAATACCCCAGGACCATGAATTAATGTCAGAGTTAGTGGTTTTCCAGGGAGCTACCAAAAAAAGGTAGAAAATTGACAGTGCTTTGGTAATTTCCTTCTCAGTTTGGAGAGGAACCAATTCTGTTTACAATGGTTGACATGGTAAAGACCAATGAATTTAAAAATAAATAGAAGTTTTTTTTTAAGCTATAATCTTTCTTAAATTTTTAAGATAAATTTATATTTTTTCATGATGGGCTATAATAGTTTCAAAATCTCAACTATGAAATAATCTTCCTGTCTCTCACTCTTCCTTAATCGGGCTCTGAACCAATTTCTGACTTTACCCCCAGTTTCTTTGTCAGACTCAGTTTCAGTATTATTACCATTTCCACCCCAATTTACTGTCACAAAGTGATCTCCTTCTCCTCTGAAATTCTCTAGAAAGCATCTATATACTGAACATTTAGAATATTCTACTTTGTCATTTAGAATATTTTACTTTTTTCTGTTCATGGTTTTACTCAAAATTTGTTCAAGAATTCTTCCCTGACTCATCATTTTCTCTGAACTCACATATACGACTTAAGATCCTTTATTGGCTGGGTAAATCTAAGTAAGTTCATATATTTTGGTCGAGCCTCAGATGCATAATTTTTAAATTAGGGACAATATTATGTACTTCAGTTGGGAGTTGCAAGAATCAAATCCATCACCTGTATTAATCCCCATGGTAGTTTTTATAAAATTTGAAAAATAATAATTATAATTATAGTAATACAAGAAACCCACTATACATTCTAAATAAATTATGCCTAGTGCATAAACTCACATGTGCGACAGATATAAATGCTTGTGATACGTTCTGCTCCTCTGCAATGTAGCTGAAAGCCCGCCAAAGAGCAACTCCAGCATCACGCGTTCCATCAACTTCATCATCTGTATTAACAATGAACACAAAACCAATTCTGGAAAAAGAAGATCAACAAGGAATGTCACAACTGCTCCTTGAACTACAATAAAACATCATTAGACTGTAACATCTAAATGGAGAGAATGTGTTAGTAAATGGGGAAAGGGAAACACCATTATTTAAAAAGGTTTGATTTATAATGCCTATTCACCAAAATCTTCGTATCTGATAGATTCCTCCAAAATGTCTACTCTCTGGTGGTGACATTATCAAATGACCACGTTTTTCTGGGGGGTGGAAAAAGGGTACTCTTAACACAACCACAGGGAAATGGATTCACCTTTAAGTTCCCGAAGTGATCGAATTATTCTCTCGGGAAGAAAAACAAGACTACTAAGCAGCTTTGACGAACCGAGTCTAAGAAGTTACACGACACTTCCCAGCACACGGCTCCGCTGTGTGGGGCACTAGAGAGAAAGCACCGCTCTGCATTCCACGGCTTCCCTGAAACACAACAGGAACGCCGCGGGCTCCCTAGGGCTGACAGGGCGTTATACACTGACGATTACCGTACCTGAGAGGAATTTGATGATAATACAAAATTTCGGCAAGTTTTATAAAATCCAAGGTATATTCTTGAGCAGGATCAATAAACAGAACCTAAAAGAAAGTAGATAGTCTATAATCATTATTTTAACGCTTTGGAATTTTCATGAAATTCAAGTTTAGTCTAATTTCTACAGCTAAAAGTATAAAACTCAAGGTTTTTAAAAAGAAATTCCAAGCAATTCTAAGGAATTTTAAAGACAGGAAACATATGTCGATATTGTGCCTCCATCTGTTAGTTTTACTGATTGATGTTAAGGAAGGATTTCTAAAAGCTGCACATCCCAATACAGTCCCACACAGAATTCAATAACACATGATTCACTTTCTTTTTGAGACCCACCATAAAATAATTATTGTTCTAAATGTTTGTTGGATTTTCTAAGTTTTTAAAAAGAGCAAACAGTAACAGAATTTTGAAACCCCCCAAAAGCATTAATGTAACTGATCACTCTAGGCTGAGGCAGGAAATAAAATATTCACTTTCTATGCAAAAAAAAAAAAGCCCTAGGTGTTTCTCCATAATTTAAAGTCTATAATGTTGTTTATGTTGTAATGATGAATTTATAGTCTAAGTTGATAAAGTGGTATTCATGTATTTCTCCATGAAATCTTAATCATAGAGAAGAAAGAAAATGTAAAAGTAGCCCGCCAACTTCACAGCGGTATTACTAAAGTGCAGGAAGGCTGCGTGGCCAGAGGCAGATCAGTGACCCGGCTGGCCTTGGACAATGACTCAGCCCCGCCATTTAAGCTGCATCGGGCAAGTATTTCCTTCCTTATTCCTCAGATGCCTATTTACCAAGAGCAGGGTAATCCAGAAAGAATGCTGATATCTTTATTAAAAATGTATGCAAAATATGAAACTCACCAAATTATGAAAATTACGCCTTATGGAAGGTATTTTTCCAGGGAATACTGGTTTCAGAAGTTCCTGGCAACCCGCAGGCCAGGCAGCATACAAAACATCATTTTCTAAGTCATTGATCCACTAGAAAAGAATACAGAAATCTGTTAAAGCTATATTAATACTCTAATCATTTTCAAAGGTAGACTTCATTCTGTCAAAGGACAAGTAGAAATACACACAGAATTTTCTCTATTAGACTGATTAAATATAGGAAGTCAGTTGAATGTTCTTCAATTAAGAAACATATCATAGGCAACAACTTTGCATTACCATGGCCTTTTACAGGTAGCCTTCCCCCCAAATTGCTGACTCCATCTTACTCATGTTTTTCATATTAAAAAATAAAATTGTATTAAAATTACTCTCCATCCACTGAAGAAAGATAAATACTTATCAGCAGTATACGAGGCAACAAAGCCCTCCACGTCTCCTCTCAAATTTAAAGGCTTGGACATAAGAAAATTAAATGCCTTTTAAAAGTTATAGAACGTATATTAAGTAAAGAACACAGAAAAAAAATAAGGCAAGCTCAAAATAAAGCGTGAGAGAGAGGAGTGACACAGGCCAAAGGTGTAATACACATAAAGCTGAAAGTCGTACAGAAGGAAAGAACAGGACAATGCAAAACTTTAGATCAGGAGGTTTCTGGAGTAACCTACACATGAGTTTCTAGAGGGCTTAACTAAGAGGTGCTGGTTTAGAGAGAAGACAAAATTAAATACACACACTAAGAGAAATGAGAGACAGGGAGGAATCCAGGGCCTTCACGGCTTGCAGAAAGGAACCCCGTATCAATTCAGAGGAAACTCTGAGAGGAGGAGACTCTTCCAAGCCAGAGGACAGGAACGTGGAGAGGGAGTTAACTCGGTGTGAGACACACTTCGGCGTGCAGGTGGCATCTGAGGAGGAAAAACAGTGGACAGTGGCACAAACCCCATGTTAGTGGTGAACAAGTGTGATGGAGATCTGGGACTAGTTTATTTCCACAAAAATTCGTCCTGGTGGCACTGAGACAGAAGGGAGAACTTTGGCCTCCCTGGGGAAATAAGTAATAGGGTATCTTGTTTGTTTTTCTGGTGTAATTCTTGCCAAGATGTGAAGGTAATGGGAATAGTTCTTTTTTAAAAAATTATTTTACTTACTTTTAGAGACAGGGGAAAGAAGGAAGAAAGAGAGGGAGAAAAACATTGATGTGAGAGAGAATCTGATCAGTTGCCTCTCTCAGGCCCCCAACTGGGGACCTGGCCCGCAACCCAGACACGTGCCCTGACCAGGAATCCAGCCGGCGACCTCTCGCTTTGTAAGATGATGCTCAACCCACTGAGCCACACCAGCCAGGGCTGGGAAGAGTTGTAAAGACCCTCACAACAGGCCAGGAATCCCGTGAACTAGAAATCTCTGGAGACTCAGTCATCAGTTCAGTTAATTGCTCTTCTACAGAAATCCTAGGCCAGAGGAGAAGGCACCACATAGAGGATGTAAATAGCTGCCCCCTTGGTGATCAGTTATATTACTTTTTTTTAAAGGGAGAAACTGGCCTTACGCTTTATGTTATCAGTCCCAATGAACTTGATAATGGTTGCAGGTAGTCACTGTTAATGTCAGTCAAAACAGCTGGAGGTGTTTATTTAAAATGCACATGCCTTAGCTCCACCTCAGACCTGTGAATGAGAAATTCAGGCCAGGCCCTGGGAATCCCTATTCAACACAAGTGCCCTAGGTGATTTTATCACAGGTACTAAAGTTAGAAAACTATAGCAAAGGCCTATTTACAGTTATTGGGTTAATTAATTAGGTGATATCCTGATCCATTTGGAGAACTACTGAAACAACACTGGAAGTCACTGAATAGGCCCAGAGAGACTGTAGTGCCCACTTCTTTAACCTCAGGCAAATACCCAGAGGCAGCAACAATGACTGGAAGAGTGGCCAAACCGCGCTGCACACAGAACAGGCACTGATAGTTAATGACCCGCCTCCATTAGTTTTGTTGGCTCTAATCCTTGTCTTTGTATCTGCTGGGCTACCAAGACACTGAATGACAGATACTGTCACTGGTAGATTAGAACCTGTGCGACAATCTCCTCAGTGTTCAAGGAGCCTACATCGGTCAACAGATGAACACAAGATGGGTCGGTGGTGTGACAGGATACCTTTTTTGAGAGAAGCAAAGAACATAAAAGATATATAACTCACATCTTTTGGGGTTTCTTTAGGGAGTCGCATCAGCTAAAATGGCTAAGAAAGTCCAAAACTCCATCCTTACACAGAAACCATGAAAAACTGGAAAATCTGCAGGAATCGACATTAAGAACTATGAAAACTAATAAGAGGCGTGCAGTGACCCTGGAAACGCTCATTCGAGGAGAACGGCGGAACCCCGGAGCAGTGAGCTTTGCGGGGCTCCGTGGCCCAAGCTCTGGAAAGGGCAGCTCACGCCTCAGTGCCCATCCCGGAGTGAGCGGACCAGACCTCCTTCCGAGAGAACGGCTGTTTTTTGTTTGGACAGTTGGATAACCTGCTGAAAGACTTTTCTTTCTCCTGCCTAACTCATAACCCGCCTAGTCTTAAAACTGCTACCGCAACTTGTGGAGTTTAGAGGCAAAAGGCGTCGTCGGTCCTGCATGAGGTGACGAAAACCATCTGGGACAAAACAACAATCAACACCCTAGAAAGCACCCCAGGAACACGACCACATCGTCAACGTAACGGGACAGAAAACAGCTGCAGCTGGGGAGGGCGCGGTTCTGGTACAGCATCCCTGAAGCCCCCTTCACGGACGGGGGCAATCTGGCATGGGGACTGAAAAGGAATCACAATCCCACAGAGCCAAGCACTCAGTCCTATGGTTGTTTTCTGTTGACTTTTAACAAAATGCTAGTGATACCTAAGTGTTGTAGCAAGGGTGGAAACAAACAACTAAACTAGAAAATATTTAAATGGCGACTCCTGCCGTTTTGGAGAAACCTGGGATGGAAAACGACCCCATGACCCCTCGAGTTCTCACTCAGCTGTCACCCAGCAACTTTTAAGGAATGAGCTGCCGGGTTTGTCTGGGGGAGGGTGTGAACACAGGGGTCCACAGCGACGAGGCTCAGAGACCCAACGTTCTCTGTGAAGACGATAAAGGTGGTTAGGCGGGGACGGGGGAGAAAGAATTAAAAGCAATGTTTTGTTTTCATTCTTTTTGACTTTAAGATATTCAACAGATTTTCTGGGTGTTTCCTATGTGACAGGACTAGATGTCTGTTGGGTTTTGTGGCACTCACATTCCACTGGAAGATTATGAATAAATACATACATATCACACTGGGTGGTAGCAAATGCTATGAAGCAAAAACCAAAACTTATGCTAGTTAATTCTGCTGCTTTAACAGGCCAAGTTGAAAAGGGTCCAGAGACCTCAGACTCTGCAGTTTGTTCCAGTTAATTTTTTTTAAAGTATCTAAAAAATAAAATCTCAGAAATATTTTTTTTTTTACTTAAAGCAGGAACTTTCCAAATAAAAAAAAATAAAAGCATGTGGGACATAAAACTTCCCTTAACAGCATGCCAAAAAAAAAGGGGAGGGGCTATTTAAAAAATTAGCCATTATTCAGCCCTGAAAAGAAAGGCAACCCGGAGACATGCTATAGCATGGATGAACCCTGAACACACTGGCTGTGAAATACACCGGCACAAATGGGCAAAGAATGCCTGATTCCACTTCACGAAGAACTTAGAACAGGTAAAATCACAAAGAGGGGATGCAGAGCAGAGGTTACTGGGGAAGAGAATGGGGAATGTTTAATGGGTACCGGGTTTGTCTCAAGTGATGAAAAAGCTCTGGGAATGGGTCACGGTGACCGTTGTACAACACTGTGAATGCCCTCAATGCCACCGAATTTCATCCTTAAAATGAGTAAAAGAGCCTATCTTATGTTTTTTTTGTATTTTACTTAAGTCAGTAATTACTTTGTGACACTCTGAGACAGATATTCCTTAGAAAGACTGCCTCTTGCAGGTGTCCAGGAGGGGCCTGAGAGCAGGGGACTTGGTGGTGGCAGCACAGGGCACCGTGGCCCAGGGAACCAGGGCTGGGCAGAGGGAGGGCCGCTCCGCCCCACGTGGGCAGACCGTCCTCTGCGGCCCGCCAGAGAGGGCCAGGATGTTATCTCACACATGGAGCTCCAAAGTCTCTTTACTGACCGAGTTCTTATGTCTAGAATAGCCTTGAAAATTACATCCCTCATTTCCTCAGTGACCCACACTCCCAGCATTCCCCTACAAATGTTAAGAAGCATAAATGCTTAAAATAAGAGGCATAAAGTAGTGAGATTACTAACACGAGTGAAGTGTTTCTTACTAACATGAGTAGTGAGATTACTCATTCCTTTTTCTAATCAAATATTTTTAGAAAAGACTATTATCAAGCTTCAAGATACCCAATTAAAAGTAGAATCTAGCCAATGAAAGAATATGGTCTAGCAGGGGTGTCCAACCCTTTGGAGTGTGGGCCACACCGGGAGAAGAGTTGTCTTGAGGGACACATTAAATATATTGTGACATGTCATCACGCAAAAATCACATCATGTTTTAAGTACGTTTACGATTTTGTGTTTGGCCTCATTCATAGCCATCCCGGGATGCATTCAGCCAGTGGGCCACAGGTTGGACACCCCTGAAAGAGTAGTAAAAACAGCTACAATAAACACTGATAACAAGTCACTCAGTGTTCTAGAAAATACAAATGGTAACTAATTAATAACTTATGTGATTTTCCCTGAGTCCGAAGACTTCGCTGTTCATGGTGCAGCTGCCACTCCCTGGCTCTGAGACGGCGGGCTGGCTCTGCCGGTGGGAGGCGGCTCGGGTAGGACAAAAATAACTGTAGTAACTGAGGTACGTCAGAGTGAAACCTTCTGATTTTTATATCAAATAATTAGCAAGACATTGAAAGGTTATATTTTTTCTCTGTAAACTATTTTCTTGCCCACACCATAAAGGTGTGGGCAAAGGCAGATTCAGTTTTAAGTACATAAACCAAAGTTTATTTTTTGTATTGTTTATTAATTATTGTATTATTTGCCTTACTGTAAATCTACTTCTGCCCACCCCTGTGTAATACATATGCACAGATGAAAATTTGTAATTTACAGAAATTATGGAAAACATCCGAAACTGCCCATTAAATCACATCATCCAGTAATAACTTAACACTTTGATGTATCTTTCTGATCCTGTGTCTGCCTTTTCACATGATGAATCACATGTCCACATTTTTCACTCAGCAGGAGCACAGAGTCACGGTCTGTGATTACTAAAACATATCTGTGAACATAACGTTAGCATCTGAGTAATACTTGATCGCGTGGACACGTTTACGACATCTGTGGCTAACACACGACTTGTCTATGTGCAGCGATGACCACGCCTCTGGCATGCAGACTGCTCCCCGCCACCAGCATCCAGAGTGAAGCGAGTGGGCGCCGCGAGCACCGCAGCCGTGACCTCGGAGGGGCTGTGTCGGGGAGCGCTCCTTCCGTGCGCCCCGCGACCCTGCCTTCCTGGCTCCTGAGTTAGGGTGCCGTTTTTGTTGTTATTACGATTATTTTATTAGATAGTAGTTATTAAGATATTATTGGGAATTTTATATTATAAATTGTTTTGTCTTCCAAGTGGTTTTTGGAAAAAAAGCCTTTGATCTGCTTACTGTCACTTCAAACCCACTTTGATTAAAGTCTCATTAATTCTATTAGGTTTTCCTTGGGGAGTTTTAATTATATAATCTTATGTTATGCAATTATTTTTATTTTCTAATATTTTTATAGTAACATTAAATCATAATCATGATTTGAACATTCTTCTATTGATTGTGTTGTAATTAGAATGATTCCAAAGTTTCATTAAAAACTACATTTTTATATTTGTTTGAGACAAATATTTATGTAGGCATTCAAAGAATATCAGTATTTACATTTATTGAGTACCTACTAAAATCAGGGATCTATTGGTGAGAAAAAAATGGATAAAATTCCTACCTTCGAAAAGTTTATATAGTCTAGGAAAAACAGACATCAAAGACCCACAGGAGAAATGAAAAACTTAACTGTGCTAAGGATACAGACTGTAGTTCTATAGCATAATAAATATGCACATGTGAGTCTGAGCGTGCGTGTCTGTGTGCACGAGAGAGAGAGATGACTCAGCAGGCCTGGGTTGCTCACACCTCTCACGTTCCCAAGAAGGGCCTGTTTTTGTGACAAAGGTCCTCCAGGTTGGCGCCGGGGAACTGAGCTCTGGCATGTTCTGACTGAGAGTTTTCTGCCTGCGTAGGGCCTTGCTGCACACTACAGCAGTCTGTACACAGTGCTTATATAGCCAACGTGATTTATGACCAACACCTGCTTTTCCTTTGAGCGGAGGGAGCGTCAGGACTGAGACCAGCGTGTGGCCTGCATGACGCACTCCTTTCTGAAACCGTGGGCCCCCAGGCTCAAGCAGACTTCCGCAGCAGGCAGCACTCTGCACACACTGAATTAAGAATGTCCTGTACAACGCCACTAGGACCAGAGTCTTGGAAGCTGGCACTTGCTTTCCTCCGGACTCCACCGCATGCAGATACTACTTTGTACTCTCCTGCTGTAATGAGTCATAACCATGACCGTAACAATTTCTGGGCTTTTTGAAGCCTCTTAGCAAATCACCAGACTTGGTGGTGCTCTTGGGGCCTCCCTGACACCATGTGTATGTTAAAATGTCCTCCAGGGTAGTTACAGAAAGCTTCTCTCAGGAAGTACTGCTTGGAGATGAAGTCTGAAAAAGAAAGAGTTCACCGGGGGGAAATCTGCTTTCCAGGCACGAGGTAGGGAACAGTGGTGAAAAGAATGTTCCACAGTCTAAGAAATGAAAGGAAGGAGTGGACCATTCCCAGCCTCGCAGGCCACACGAAGGGACCTGTGCTTGAGCCAAGGGAGAGGGAGGTGACCCGATCTCAAACGCTCTGCTCAGACGTGTCCCAGAGACCAGATCTAGGAGGGCGCTGGCGTCGGTCCAGGCAAGACTTTCATTATATTCCGGTGGCCACCTTACACTCCTCGGATTTTAACTGCCCGGTGTTTGTCATTGCTGCTGTTCATGTGGTAATTCTGTTGTTCTCGTTTGTGCTGTTTTCACCTTCAGAGCTGGGGCAGAGGCTGAACTAGTGGGTGGGTGTTCTTGTGAGAAAGCAGAGTGACAGGGGGGGCGAAAGCAGGTGCGAGAGTGAGAGCAGCTCAACCACTACTTTTACTTTTTCTTCTGAGTTCTGCTACACAGCCTCTCAAATTGCTTAAGTTTATTCTAAAGCCTGAGAGTATCTGGTTTTATATTAAGTCTTAAATCTACTAAAGGTTTTGAAACAGGAATTACATGAGTACTTACCGTTATTGAAGGATGCCTAATATCTAATACATAGTCACTGTCCCTAACGCGTGAATTTAACTTTAAAAATTTGCTGGTGTCTGCTCTGCCGATCCCGAGTCTCTGCAGGCCGTTCACCCTCTTTCCTTCGAGCTTCAGCATGTCCAACATACTTCACATTTAAGGAAAAGAGACAAGCTTTATTTTGATTTGCCAACATTTAAAAACAGCATTTAAAGTTTGTTACTTTTTCAAAGCATTAGAAACAAGTTTCACTGGTATTTTTATTAATAGCTGGAAAACATATAATGATTAAACTCATTAACAAATAAGGCAAGGAGTTCTAATTCATTACCCAGGTTAAAGTTAGGTTGAGGGTTGTTTTTTTGTGTGTGTTTAGTGATTAACGAAATCTTATCTAAAAGGTAAGACAACAAGGAACAAGGCATATTGATTATATTCCTACCAAAGAAACAAGAATATGCTTGCCCCTGAGCAAGCCAGAAATGAAGGGAAAAAATATGTCACTCTTTTGATAAATCTACTGCAAAAACAAGATCAAACATGACCTAAACTATAAAATTAGTACAGAGAAAGCCCTATTAAAGCATGAAAGTTCACATCTGTTTAGGATACATATTAATATTTCTAATTATATATACAATTTGTTAGCTCAAATGTGACAGGAAGTATTACTGATAAAAATAACATCAATAAATAAATGCCTTCCCCTTTCAAAAATGAACGGAATCAGAATAAAGCAATATACGGATTTTAGAATACAGTTTTCAGGGAGAACTATAGAGATACGCATTTAAAAATTAGAGATTTCTTAAGCCCTTTAGTCTAAATTTTCTCACTTATAGACACTTTGGATTAAAACTTTATGATGCTCATTGATCAGACACTTTTTATGCAATTTAATTTAAATATTCCCCATGGTTTTGGAGCTATCAGCTTTGTTATTTCAAGCTAGTTCCTAAGGAAAACCATTAACAGAAAAATTAGATAGTTCCAAGGTATACTGGAAAATGCATGAGATTTCAAATCCTGCTACCATTTGCTATGTGTCCCTGTCTTTGTGTGAGATCTCTCCAAGTCCTCGTTTCCCCTTCTACATAAAAAGAACAGTTATAATCACCTCATAGGTACTAGTGTTACATTAATTGACTACTGGGTACACAGTGGCCCTCAGCCAGCATTAGTTCCTTCCGTGCTCCTCCGAAATCAAGAATTTTGCAAATTGATTTTAAAAAATGGTTCTTTAAATGTGCCAGGTTTATTTATCAGTAAAATTCCTTCTATTTCTGGACTCCTAAATAATTTCCATGCTTCTCTTTTAAATACGTAATTATTTTCTTAAGATTTGCTGGGAGCGCTTCACTGGCTTCTGCAGCCCTTGAGATTCGAGGCCCAGACTCTGACCTGGCTCGACGCATGACCCTCGCCAATCCCAGTGGCCTCAGTTTCCCTGCATCCTCTCCACGCCCCCGTCTAGCCACACCACCTTTCCTCTTCTCCCACTGCCCTGCTGGCCGAGCCTCCGCGCCGCCGCCTGCCTGAGTCCTCCTTCAGCCCTCACCTAATGTCACTTCTACGGAGAAATTCGAACTCTACTCTTCCCATGTTCCACAAGAACTACTGATAAACTCCCAAAGCGTCGCACTTTACCTTTGATAAAACTTGCCACACTGTAGTTATTTAACGGCAGTTATTCCACTAGGCTGTAAATTTCACTTGGGCAAGACTCCCATCTGGTTCAGCACTACCCCCCAAATATCAAATGGTTTCTACAGAATAGTAGGCACTGCAATACTTACTAAAGTGAATTTTAATATTGAGTTGATTTTATAATCAACTGGTGCTTGCATTAAAAATGCATATTTACCAAGAGGTCAAAAGAATTCTGAGGCAGGTGACTTCATTCAGATGCAGAACAATGTACACAAGTGCGGCTGTCAAGCCGCCTTTGCTAGTCCTTTCTCTCTGGCAGGTGTCTGTGAGGCAGGAGACAGCAAAGGAAGAACTCTGAGACTGCAATACCGTTACTGGCCAGCGTCTCGCACCCTGATTGCCAGGAATGCCTTCTCACCAATTAAGTAGAATAAGTAATAAACCGAGGCAGGGAGGAGGACTCAGCAGTCCTGAGCCTGGTGTGATAATATTGCCAAGTGTTCCAACATTACAAGAAATGCTATGCTAGCAAGTAAGGAGGAAATCCTTGAAATTCTATGTAGCATTTACACAATCTGGGAAAAAGCCTTGAAACTGTGCTTTTGCCCCAAGGCCTGGAATGCAGGAGAGGGTCCACGGTGCCCAAGGAAGAAGCCCATAAAACAACTTTGGTTAACTGCTTAATTGCCTACCTCTGGTCACTATCTGTTTTATGAGGGAGTCCTGGAGACTTACAGATGAGTCTATAAATAACTCCAGGAAGTGCCCCAATTTCAATGAATTGTCCTCTGTCACGTATTTGTTTTACAACAAGATGAACAAGTGGAGTCTGGAGCAAGATAAGGATTGGCGCTAACAGACCCCTACACATGCCACATGTACCCGTTAATCACTATGTAACTTTGTCTCCTATCCAACCAGCTATATACGTCCTGAGAACAAAGGACTCGCTCTCTTGCTCTGGGGGCTGAGGGCGCTTTTGGCACTCTTGGCTCGGGGGGGGGGGGGTGCCTCTGGCCACCGGCCTCAGGCTGCCCAGGGGCTCGCCACTCTGGTCTTCGGCTGCTCACTCTTTTGCTGCCCTGCTTTACCTTGTAACTTTGCCTTTCACCTTTCCCTTTCTACTCAATCCCATTCTTTTCCATGGGAATGGGTCGCTAATAAACTGATTCAACGCTAACAGATTTGCTGATCTGTCATTCTTTACAGACGTCAGCAAGAAGAACCAGGTCTCTCCCATCAACATCTGTAGCAACGGGACTCAAGCACGGTCAGGCTTACCGTCAAAGTGGGGGCCATCCATGTGGTACCAGTTTCCATCTGGTCACACACGTGGCGAGGGGACTGCTTAGAGAGAAAGATGTGTCCGTGGCTCTAAAGCGGCTAGATAAGGCACTGCTGATGGAAACCCTCAGCTTTACTCGGCCACGCCGCCCTCCTCCCTGTCCACTGCCCTGGCCTCCTGCCGTCTCAGCCTCCCTGTGGGGAGAGGAGGGCTTGGCACAGCCACGATCGAACCAGCGCTGAGCTAACCCGTGAGGCTTTGGCTCCTTCCACTGTTTCCAGGACCAGAGGAAGAGCGGCTGGGCCATGGGGCGTAGGACCAGCTCCCACAACCCAAAAATGAAATCAGAGACAGGAGGTAGGAAAGAAGTGCAAAGTACTCCACCCCCCAACTTTGTTTATTTTCCCCCTACATAGCCCTCGGTCTAGATCCAGATATAACTTCAGTAATACGACACTTTCTTCCTCTCCACTTTCCTGTATCATTTTCTTCTCGTCAGCAACCTCTTCACATTTTACCTACATGTTCTGATCATTTTCTGAGAACCTCTTTGATTGCTTGTCTGGTACTAAAAATGTCAGAAGTGTAACTACCCTCACATATCTTGTTTTCCTCTAAGGGAACTCTAGTGGCTACAAGCGATCACTTCAATGAGGAGCAAACAGGAACCACACACCCTGCAGCGCACTAATTACCAGGGAGTGGGGCAGGGGGGCCAAGGGAGCTGTATTGCTCCGATAACCTGCAGCCTCTGCATGACACAGCGCCATGTCTCTGCTGTGGAAACTTCCCCGCACAGCAACACAGAAACTGTCCACAGTCTGCCTGCCGTCTCCCTGCTTTTCCAAACCCGTCCTCACTGTTCCTGAGCACAGACATAACTTCTGTCCCTCTGAAGTCTACAGGCCGGGGCTAACAGCTGCCGTTCTCCCAATCCGAGGTCCCAGGATCAACGAACCACAGAGAGAAGCCCCATTCGAACTACCTACTCTGCTTCTCAGTCTTCCCTGTATTTCCCTATTTCCAAACTGGTAAGAAAATATGATAAACAATTTAAGTTCAATAAAATATATTCAACTGAATTCACAATGAATGTCTGAAATAAAGTACTATGTTACAAAATTCATTTTATACTACAAATACTAATTTTAAAGTACTTTTATTTTACAAGGTTCATTTTATACTCCAAATATTTTCAAAGTACTTTTATGCTTGTCTTTAAAAATAAAATAAATTTAACTGATTTCTCTTCTTCTGGCCCGTGACTGATTTATGAGCCAGTGGCGTGAATAAAAGACTATCTAATTCTGGCTCCAGAGCATTTTTGAAGAATTTTTTTACATAAGAAAAAAGACAGGACCCTGAATTCTGTAATTCAAATTTCCTTTTGAACAGATGCAAGTACTTTAAATTCTTCCGGTTAATTTCTTTCTTTTGAAGAATCGTCTCACATTCTTTCTGGAGGGTAGAGCACCCTGGCTGAAGGGAAACCTTCCTGCTGAAGGGTGAGCCTCCTCTTCAATGAAGGGCAGTTTCAAACAATGGGATGAACGCAGGTGTATGGCTCAGAAACATCAGTGCCCCACCCGGAAAACGTCCCCAAGGCCTCCCCCAGCACTGACCTCTGAGACACTCACCAGAGCATTCTACAATCACAACAAACCTTTTATCCAGTCAAAACATGTGTTTGCTTTACCTTTCAAGTGGCTATTTGAATTCTGACAAATACTAAATTCAAGGCAATGTTTCCTTTTATACAGACCACAGTTAGTTTGTATCAATAACTGAACACTTACCTAAAAGGATCATGGGCATCCACATCCACATGAAGGCCATTTATGTACAGACGGGCATCGCCTGGGTGGATTTCAAATCTGTCGCGAAGATCCTTGAAACAGAGCAGAGTAACAGTGGACCAAGTCACATAACCACAGTAGTCTCTGTCAGGAGTCTGCAGAGCTTTCCTAGTCAGAGGGTCGACGTTGCAGGCTCTGCCAGCCACGTCATCTCTGAATGCAACCACTCGACGCTGCCCTTGCAGCACAAAAGCAACCGAAGACAATATAACCACATCAGCATGACGATATTCCAGTAAGACTTTTACCTGTAAACACAGGTGGCAGGCCAGATCTGACTTACAGGTGGGCAGCAATGTGCCCACCCTGATCTACTGATGGGCACCTGGTGACAGGTTAGAGACACAGGTACCTGGATATTTTGATTCTGCAATATCTGATATTAAAGGTCTAATGCCAGAACGATGACCTAGCTCCTACATTTTATATTGCTTGTGTGTATGTCCATGTTCACACACTGAGAATTTGACTGCTGGCACATTCCTATTCTTTAATTCCGGGACTCGAAACTTTGGCGTAAATATTTGGAGATCATGCTAAATTCACAAAGGTTTCTGTTAGAGCAGTGTTTCAATGTCCCCTGTCTTTCCATTCAGTAACTACTGCTCCAGTGCCGACTGGTGCCGGGAATAACCCCAGGCACTCGGGCAGCACTAATAGTAAAAACGGTGCTGTGCTCCGCAGCACAGCACAGCCGTTCAGACCGTGGTGAGGGAGGCGGGCTACTGTAAATCGTGGTCCTGCTACTTACTAGTGGTGAGGTCTGGGTAAACTCACTTAGATTCCATAAGTCTCAGTTTTCTTATCACATTTAGTACTGCGTAGAAATCTCTAAGACATACGCCAGGGACCGCATGATATTGGGCAAACTGCACGTTAATTAAATCATCTCGTGATGCGGTCCTTAACAGACGGTGTGCGAAACATGAAAAAACTCATGAGCGGTATGAAAAGTGTTATCTGTATAATGGAGTACTGATATCTATCTCACTGGTTTGTTATAAAGTTTAATATATCTATCTGTGTCTAGTCAAATTTATAGTACTCACAAATAAAGCCTGTATTATTACTATTATCAGTGTAGGCAAATTAGTTTAGGAGAAAAACAATTTTACAACAGTGCATTTAAAGCAATCACATGATAAGTGACCTAATAGAGATTTGTATAAATTATTCCAGAAAGACAGATGAAGAAACTAACTTGAGGAGATTCGGAGAAAACTTGACAGAGGTGAGTGTTTCTCTATGATTATCACTCACCATGACAGGTGAGGCACATACACAGGAGGGACAGAGGAACTCAATCTGTAACATGACAGAAAATATCTCCACTGGATTTACACAGAACACTGGCAAGAGATTAAACTCTAACATTGGAAGGCTCATAGGTAACGCCTTGGTTTGTCTTCAGCTCTGTCTCAAGCTCCTTCAGCACTTCATTCAGTTTAGGCCACTCAGTCGTGAGTAGGAAGCACCTGAAGCACACAATGTCCCCTAAAGTGCTAACTCCCTCAGGGACTTTTAAGCCAAGCACAGTGCTTTGAACAAAGATGCTCAAAAAGGATAATAAACTGAACTTAATTGCTGAAACACTGTCAGTCTATTGGAGGTTAATACTGGCAAATTCTTCCTCCTTCCCCCAGAGAGGTGACCTTAAATTCTGGTAAATTACCGAGGGTATGATTTCAGGCAGCCTTTCTCAAATCAAGGGTAGGAAGTCAGTCTGCAGCCCTATGATAAACCAGACATCCCAAAATCCTCCTAAAAAAAAAAAAAAGCACGAAAACGGCTAGATTAAAATATGAAGAATGTTCTCTAAGTGAATGGTTAGCTTTTAAAAGGAAAGGTTTCTCCTAAGGGCAGAGAAGTGGTAGAAATACAAGTCCAAGGATACAAACAGTATCAGGTCCCTAAAGCCTGCGTTTTTAAGGGCTAGTCTCGACCGGACAGGAAGCAAAGCCTTGGGCTCACCCCGGGCAGGGAAGGGGCTGAGAGGCAGCCTGGAGCTCAGGCACGGCTCCCCTCCTGGTGAAAGGTGACCTAGAAAACCAAACACCCTGCAGAGTCGGCACAGAAACTGTGGATCTGGCCTTGGTAGGGAGAAACAAGTCTTCCATAAGAATTCACTGCCTCTGGTTTATCTTCATAGACATTTGAGATTTCTCACTATTTTTAAGGTCCAAAAAATATGCACAGACTTATTTACTATGGAATGAAGTTGTGAGTGATCTTAGCCTTTGAGCAGAAACAAATATAAATCCCTATGGAGACATAGGACTTCATTAAAAAAAAAAAAAAAAAGAGGAAACAACGTGTTGTAACATCCCTGTACCCACCAACGGAACTGGGCCGCTACCTGAAGCTAAACACTTCCTCCTATGACTGGCTGAGGATAGAACATAACTTGGTTTGTAGACAGGTCTGGAGGTCTCTAAACTGAAACTAGAGGCATTCTGAATTCAAAATCTGAAGTCAGATCAGCTGTAAATCTAAATATGGGAGAAATTTTTTCCCCCAGGATGTGAACAAGATTCTAAAAGAATGTGTACAGGGGAACTTTCAGAGAGGTTATTCTGATGAGAATTTTTCTAGAACTGTGAAATTCTCATATATTCTAAGTAATTAGTTGACAATTAGGAAAGGTGTGAACTTCTTTTTGGATTAGTCTAACCCTTTATTTAGCTTTTACATTTAAGTATCTTGCCTGTTTTTTATGTCACTTTGCAATTAGAACAATGTTTCACACTGCTGAAGCAAAATTAAGAAGTTACCAGACTACCTGACCATATTCCCATTTTTTTTCTTCCTAACAACAAAAAAAATGGCACGGAACATAACATAACAGTAAACAGTAGGACATACACACTGGCTTAAAATCACCAAAAGCAGCTTCTGGCTGATCTCTGAGCAAAATAAGAAGGATCATTAACCTAAAAGGGAAGTCTGCTGCACTTTGGAGGTAATGCCATGGTCTCCTGAGTAAACCAAACCCAAATTCACTTGTACAACTTCAGTACAGTCAGAATTTCTGAATAGCCTTTGTGTGAGTCCCAGGTTACAACTATAGGAACCCCGCACAGAGTCCTTATGCTCATTCCAGGACCTTCTCCTGCCCAGTCCTCCAGCCCCGCTCACGGCCCACAGAGGTAACTGTTCCACACTTTCCCCAGTTTCTGTTTATCCTCTGGCGTCCCCTTCTGCAAATACTAATACCTACACATACGTATCTTGTGTTGCCTGCTTTCTCATACACACACGCACACACACTCAATAAACTTACCAACAGAATTCACCATCAAACTTTGACTATTACAAATGTGGTGTCTCTGTATAACTTTGATCTGTATTTCTTTCATTGTGAGTGAAGACAGATCATCTTTCTACATATTCAAAGTCTATTATTATTTCTTTTTTGTGTGGGTACCTTTTGTTCACATGCTTTGCATAAATTGTACTCCTGCTGTACACAGACGAGATGCAGAGGTGACACGCCTCCGGGGTGTCCTCGTGCTCACTACGCCAGTGCTGACTGACACCGCAAGGGGCTTCCCCAGGCTTTCCGACCTGCCAGTCACCACCGCCCTCTCTTCCAGGCGGGAACTCCAGATTGTTCAGTTACTGCCCACATCCCCCATGCGGTAGGAGGCAACATCAACTTCTAATCCAAACACATTTTCCCAAGACTAAGGACATGAAAGCCATTATCATCATCCTTCTCTCTTGTCAGTGTGCCCTGAAAGAGGCGGCCAAATGGAATGACAGTAGAGGGTTGAGATTATTTAGCTTACTGATTAAAGTCAAGATTTCCTTCCCAGGGTAAACAACCAGGTTTGAAGGCTTTAGTGGGATGCATGTGGTTGACACCATCTTCCTGCCTCCTTCTACTTTGCATCCGTATCAGAAGCCTGGAGCTGTGGCAACAATTTGGCAACCACAAAAGGAAAAAACCATGCCTGAGACCACCTATTTAACACTTCTTTTTATGTGAGAAAAATAAACCACTTTTGGCAGCCCTGAGCATCTGGTATTGTATTACTTAAAAGCAAACGAGTCCTATGCCGTAAAGTGAGGCAATGTTCTAAGCACCTCACAAATATGAACACAGGGTCATTTGGGGTCTTCAGGTAATTTAAGAAACATTTGGCAGAATCTTACCAAACTACCAGTCACCTGTGTCCTGCATGCTATAGGATTCTAGTAATGTTCCAATGATCTAAACTTGACTTGGTCCTTAAGTTTATAAGCAAAACTAATTATGAGAAACAGTAATTAATTCATAGCTTTATTCTTTATCCCGTGAAGAAAGCCATACTACATGAGCAAAAGGTTTGCTGTACAGGGCGAATGAGGAGGTAAGTAAAATACACGGCAGGAAAGATTGGTTAGAATCACACACACTATGTGGAGAGTACAAAAACAGAAAGACTGGAACTGTTTTAATAATCAAAAATACAAATGAACATTTTTTGTGTGCAAATTAAAGACGCAAAGTCTGAAACTGTGATAGGCGTATAGTGAATTCTTTCAAAAAGGAACTCAAACCGACCTGTTGATTTTTCTGTATTTCCTTCTTCATATGTTGATTTACGGCAACTCTGGTCAGGGACCTGGGGAAATAAATATTAGTGTTAACTCACTCCTCCTTTATGTTCAGGACTAATCTGTAGTTCAAGGTAACAGAATCGTTTGTGCAAGGAACGAACCACCGCAAAGGCTCTGTGACGGGCCACCCAGCCGAGTGAGGGGCACCGTGGCGGTCGCCTGATGGGGGCGCTGCGCTGAGGGGCACGGACACGGCCGGGGGCGCCCGGGCACCGACCATTTGCATCGGGTATCGTCATACCCTGCTTTCTGTCGATGAAAAATGCTATTTTATGTTGCTTTTCTCAGGGAAATTTTGCACAAAATTATCAATGCCATCATATGTGTCCATGCAAACAGGCAATTTTAACCTGGGATCTTCCTCAGAGAACATAAGTTATAAGATACTGACAATACTGACTTCACATATTCAATCTTGAAGAGCTTATAACTGCCTTATAAAAAATTTTTTAAGAATTAAGTCTGTTATTTGACTTAACTCCTAAGAATGCTTAGCTATATATCTGTCAATTTTATGCATGGAAGAAAACAATATAGAAATTAAAAGACTATAAATGCAAAATTCTGCTTTAAGTAAAACTCAGGTAGAAAGGTATATGTGGGAACAACCCACAGTGCCCTGGCTGGTGTGGCTCAGTTAGTTGGGGCACTGTCCCATGGACCAAAAGGTAAAGGGTTCGATTCCTGGCCAGGGCACATGACTGGGTTGCAGGTTTAGTCCCTGATCAGGGCACCTTTGGAAGGCAACCGATTGATGTTTCTCTCTCATATCGAAGTTTCTCCCCCTCTCTCTCCCTCCTTTACTCAGGCAAGGATAAAGAACCCCCCCACCCCTACACACACACAGTAAGTGCACATTATCTCCCAAATCTGGCAGCATTTGAGATAAATTAGATAATACAAGTTTTTCATTCATTTAGCAAATGTTTCATTTAAACAAACATTCACTGTTTGTTCACCAAGTGTTTCAGAGAGATGCTCAAGCTTACAATTTCGCCACTAAGCAGTATTAGCATAGTCTGCCAAGTGTTCTTCAATGACCAACCACAAATCAGAGTTTAGCAACTGAGCCCTCCCATGGAGGTCTGACTTACTACCAAAGAGCCAATCAACAATCTTCTTAAAACCAAAATGCTTTTACTTCATTTGTATTTGATCAATTTCAAAAGCTGCTGTTAATTACGAGCAGCACGGCTGAACATAATATTTATACACACACATACACATTTCATGTTTCATAATGTACTGACTTCTCAAATTCTTGACTGTTTAAATTTTAAAGTCATATCAATATATTCATTCTTAATCTGTAACTAAGGTGACAAACCTACTTTCAGGGTGCCATGAAAAGATTCTTGGTATCTTGCGGCCAACTATGCACTATTTATCCATCTTACCAAGGTAAAGAATATCTAGATAAGACCCAGTGCATCGTGCTGTGGATAAATGCACAGAACAGTGTCTGAGACGAGCAGAGGCCTAGCAGTTATCCAGGGCTCAGGATGAGGAGCTGCGAGCAGGAGGGTGCTCGCCAACCCCTCTCAGCGAAACGCTACCACCACCGTTGCCACGTGCTGTCTTCATTCAATGGAAGCCAGATGACTTTATATTTCACTGGTTGCCTATTATTTTATATTGTCATTCCTAACCCAAATACAAGTGCATCAAAGTCTTGTGACTTTTGTCAACCCTTACAATACATGGTAGTCTGAATTGCATGTATTGATTACTTTTAGATATGCCAATGTATTATCTATCAAATTGAGCGATGTGTTAAATGTAACATTAGTATTTCTGGAAGCAGTTCAATTAGATATTCTGTTGGCAAAAAGTATTCCACAAGATATCCCATACAATTAAAAAATTACTAATTATCTGGAATTTAAAAGGGCAAGAAGACTTGGCTATACTTTTGGTATAGATTTAAAATAATGCTTTTCATCATCCTTCATGTTGAACAGAAAATAAATTATATTTTTATTTATTAAGAAAGTTTTTCCTTGGATTATCATGTCTCCCTATTTATATTTAAATAATATATTTTAATGAATTATTTTTTCCTTTCCATTTGCCTCTAATTCAAGAGTTCTATTTTGTAGTATGTACACATATGTGTACAAGGCAATATTCCGCTCTAGGAAAAAACCAACACGTGTAATGAAGAAAGGCCCTGATTTCATAAGCACTATATATTACCAGAATTGATTGATATCATTATGTTAAGCAAAATCACCTATTTTCATAAAATGTATTAAATGGAAAGAATCCTGGCTATAATCAAACTAACCAACTTTATGATACCTGGCTTTCATGGGGAAGTTCTGCGAAATGTCTTTCATTAATTTTAAGGTGTCGTAAACTGGAGCGGCCGTTATTTGAGAAGCTGCTTGAAAACTAAGATCTGAAAGGGAAAAAAAATCATTAAAAAATCTAGCATAATGTCATATCTTTATAAGCATTTCCATGTAATTTATTGAACCCTTCTGGCTATGTAATCTTATATAGACATGTTAATACTCTTCTATTTAGCATTTTTGAAAAATTTTAAATGGAAACGTAGCACTTATTTCCAATTAAGGTAAACTTTACACTTTTATCAATTGGTAATTATCATTTAATATTTAATACTTGTTTTCCCTAAATTACAGTACAACTTCAGAATAAGATATATGAAAAGAAATGCTGATGCAAAGCCATTTTTGTCTATATTTAGGTTAAATAAACAGGCAAGAAAAGGCTTTGATACAAAGAACAACCAAAGGAAGGAAAAAAAGAGTTTGAAGAGCCAATTCTGCAAAGAATATTAAGGAGGACCTAACGTGTTTAACTCAGTAAATATGAAACATTCACTTTCTCTTAAAAGTATTGTTCTACTTTTACACTACAATAAAAATAAAATCCTAAACGTAGCATTATTTTACCTGAAACAACAGTTCTAGGAAAAGAAAAATGTGTGTGGCTTCCTATAGTCAGTCGATATGGTAGAAGCAGAGCAGAGCCTTAATATTCTCACTAAAAGAAAGTATCTCATACACAAGTAGGAGCTCAACAAATGCTGATGAATGAGTGCGTGAATTAACAGTAAAGTAGCAAGTGAGACCCTTTATGTTACATTTCTGATCATTCCATTGCTTCTAAAGGCATTTATAAACAACCTAATAAGGAAGGAAGGAAACGGAAGAGAGGGAGAAAGACAGAAAAGAGAAAAGGAGCGAGAGAGAAGGCTCACTGCCCCTTTCTCGGACACGTCTTCCTTCGGCTTCTATACTGCACTCCTCCATCCCTTGTCATCCCACCGTGTCTTCTTCGTGGGCACTGCTGTCTGTGCGCACGGAGTCAGCAATGAGACCACGCCCCCCGCCCTGTGCACCAAGTTGGTGACCCTACCTTTCAGTTAGCAATACTCACACGTGGCCCAGGATGGCTATGAATACGGCACAACACAAAATTGTAAATTTACTTAAAACCTTTTTTGGGCTCATCAGTTTCCGTTAGTGTTTGTGTATTGAATGTGTGGCCCAGAGACGCCAAAAGGTTGGACTCCCCTGCTTTACACTATGACTTTTAACCTTTTAAATCCTCTTCTTTTAGCTTAAGGATTTTATATTCACACCACTACTAGCCCTTGTCATCTGGATATGTCACAACCCCTTCCAGTCAATCTTTTTAATGCAAGTCTCCTCATTCCTGGGCCTCTATTCCACCCCGAACCTGTTTACTCGCTCTACATTCTCTCAGGCTTAGAGCTGGAAATCTTAAAGCCCTCTGTGACTCCTCCCACTTCCTTCCCGTTTGCCGACCCGCTCTCCTTCCACCGTAGCTGACACCTGCACCACTGTGCCGCCACCACAGTCCCGTCCAACCTCTCATCTCTCGATTTCAGTGATGTCTTAATTGGGTTCCTGTTTCTAGTCCATTCAACTATATCTCACACAGACACTAGGAAGGTTAGTTAAAGCTGAGCTGACAAAGCGTGTTCTCTGTTTACAAGCCTTCAAAAGCACTCTATCACTTACAATTTTCTGAATTATGGGACTCTTGCAGAGCATTTTGGAGATAAGAAAGTAGATTGGCACTGCCCACAGCTGGAGGAGTTGGGAGACATGAGGTAACTGTTCATGTGTGCATTACTTTCTTTTGGGGGCAATGAATACTCTGAAATCGACTGTGGTGACAGTTAAAGAACTCTGAAAATATACTAAGGCCCACTGAACAGCACACTTCGAGTGGATAAATTGTGTAGTATGTCAGTTATGTCTAGATAAAGTTGATGAGAGATATGATAAAAGTTATGGATCACACAGAAAAACAACATGTCCCCATGACCTACTAAAGTTTTTCAAATAACGAAAAAGAAAATTACAAGTTGTAAAGGATTCATACATCAATCCAAACTAAATTCGGGCCACAAAAGTTCTGCGTTTGGGATGCCGGCACAGAAGCTGCTCTAAGTTAATGGAGGAACCGGCAATGGTCAGTCTATCACAGTTAAAATTCTACACAGAAGAAAACTAGATTTGGTCTTGACTTCTCCTGACCTACGAGTGAGGATTTTTAATCCATGTTACAAATTCCCTGAAATGCAATTTAAGACTTTGGATGAACCTATAAATTAGTGTGTACTTCAAAAATGATTACAGAATATCAAATAACTACACTTAGGTGAATTGTAAGTCTTACAAACAGAGAAATACAATTTTGTCGATGGAGAAAGTTTTAATTAAATATTTCCACTAGAAATAATGTAATAGTTTATATTATTTACATCACAGCAATTATTGCTTTCTATAAAATAATTTATATCATGTTAAATCAAAGCTTATTTAACAGAACAGAGGTCGGTTACCGAACTGCTGTGTTAAAACAGACCAAATACTCACCCTGCAGCTCCCAGACTTTCAAAGGCGTCATTTCCTTGTTGCTCTCGATCAGGTACTTTTGGAATGCTGTCAGGTTCGCTCTAAGATCTGAGTGCCTTTCTCTGCATTGGAATATTAAGTAATGTTAACTGTCATCACCTACTACGGATCATTATATAAGCGGTATGTTTTTGAAATGAACTCTTGCTAATAATTAGA
This sequence comes from Micronycteris hirsuta, assembly GCA_004026765.1. Taxonomy (NCBI): domain Eukaryota; kingdom Metazoa; phylum Chordata; class Mammalia; order Chiroptera; family Phyllostomidae; genus Micronycteris; species Micronycteris hirsuta. The sequence continues at coordinate 68,763 of PVJI01008130.1, forward strand.
TACAAACTAATTGTTCATCATTAAGAGAATAAATCATGACACAACTATAGATGCAGAACTTAAAATAAATAAGGAGGAAGATATATGTCTTTTTTTCCCTCAATGTATAAAACAAAACAAAACAAAAACTGAAGAGATGCAGTCTCCATCAAATGTTAACATGTTAATATTACTATAAGACATCAAGGGTGAGGGCAGAATTATTAGTTTTTATGCTATATAGTTTTTATTAACATTTTATAAAAGTATTGTTTTTATAATTTAAAATAAATACTATTTTATAGGGAAAGACACTAATGCTTTCTATACAATCTTAGAGTCTGAAAGTCTAATTCAGACTAATAGACTCTAAAGTCTTAGAGTCTATTTCTGAAAGTTCCATGTTTGAAATGAATAAAAAGTGTAAGATAATTTTCCCTAAGATTAAACACATCTAGGTATCCTTTAGAGAGTGCCAAATCATAATGTAGTAGAATGATTTTACTGTATGTATAAATTATAATCTATCGCTCATGAAATCAAGACACAGTACCATTTCAGATTTAAATAAAATTCTTAAAAATAAAATGTTAGCTACCATTACAACTTATAAAATATATATTTTCAGCAGTAAAGAGAAATGAAGATAAGTGAAAAAATATATTTACAGAAATGCATTAATGTTAGATAACAATAGATAAATACACTACAGGGTCAGTATCTGTAATTCGATTATATTGTGAGACCACATTTCACAAATGAACCAAGGCTGACTATGACTGAGTTTATAATAAAGCAACAAAACTTTAGAAAAGTTCACTACAAATTACATTAACCCCTCAGTTCTCAAAATTTTAAGTTATGGAATATTAAGTTTATAAGAGCTATCATATGTTTTTCATATTTAATCATAATCTTAATTTTCAGTGCTAAAATTATTTATGTAATTCAGGCAAAAATACATTATTCATACGATACCTTAAAGCAAAGGTTTTTTTAACGGGTCGGGGGGCTTTGCCTAATCAACTAAGGGATGGTGTAAGGACCAACTTTGAGTATTTCCTCTTTTAAAAAACTAATGTCCAGCCCTGGCTGGTGTAGCTCAGTGGATTGAGCACGGGCTGCAAACCAAAGCGTCGCCAGTTTGATTCCCAGTCAGGGCACATGCCTGGGTTGCAGGCCAGGTCCCCATTGGGGGCCATGTGAGAGGCAACCACACATTGACGTTTCTCTCCCTCTCTTTCTCCCTCCCTTCCCTTCTGTCTAAAAATAAATAAAATCTTAAAAAAAAAAAATAAAATAAAAAATAAATAAAAAACTAATGTCCAAAGGCTTTTTGGAGGATGCATAATTTATTCCCATAAAAAGTTATATTTAAAAAAAGAATAAAACTTCAGATTCCAAGATATTAAGACACAACTGAAAATGGAATAAAAAAGTTTTGTTATTTGCTAACTAAATACCTCTATTAGAATAAATATGTTTTGCAACAAGCACTGACATGTTCAGGCCCCTACAGGACACCCGTGGCCAGCACAGGTTGGGGCTGTAACGCGGCCACCTGTACGCACTGGCACGGTCTCCAGAAACGCTCCCTGGCTCCGCACAGCCATCACCTCGCCATACGTGTTGGAAGCGTCTTTCATAAATACTTGCGATGCAAAACAAGAACTAAAACTGTTAATGAAGAACAGTCCTCTTAATTAATTTTGCCCTTATAATGGAATCATAAACGTTCCCTTCTTATAAACAAGAGAAAGCGCACACAAAACGAGAGCAATCCCTACGCACGAGCAATCACAGAGCACTCACCATCCTTGTCTTCAGTCAGTGATGCGGGGAAGAAAGGGAGCACAGCTTTAATTTTTCAAAGTTTAGACACACATGGGTATGAAATTAAGACCGGATGTTAAAGGTGTTTAATACGAAAATCCGTGGCACAGAAATTTAGGGATATTATTTTCTCTTCTTTTGAGGCAGAAAAACGTTGATATTTTTCATGCTAAGTATTAACTATCATTTTTGTAACCTATTATATCTATAAAAGATTCTACAAAGTTTTGACTTAGGTTTTTGTCAGAAATAACTGATCATTTTTAATTCCTATTTTCTCATCATACTTATACAGCTGAGTTAGAGATTACCCCTCAATTTTGTGTTTTTGCATTAACTGTGCATTACTTTTGTAATACATAAAAATAATTATATGTATATTTTTAAAATGTGAAACATAAGCCAACACAGCATGTTCCTTTAAAAACAAACTTGAGTATAATAATTTTATTTCATTTCATATTTACTTTAGTTTCCCAAAGAGAAATCCTTGAACTTCATTCATTTCAATTTCATCTTCAACAGTAGCATTAGCCACGGCTATATTTTGGGGAAAAGAAGAAAACATTTTCAGACTGGGAAAGGAATATGCGATCATATATTAGAAGAACTAAAAATAAATTGAACTCCATTTGTTTTACCTTGTTTTTCCTTCACGATCAGCTTACTGATACATGTATATGCACATGCCTGCATTCCTGACTGTACTTTTAAATTTTGATTTCTCTTTTTTATTGAATTTACTGGGGTGACACTGGTTAATAAAATTTAAAAAATTTCAAGTGTGCAACTGTATAACACACCATCTGTATAGTGTATTGTGTTCACCACCCAAAGTCCAGTATCCTTCCACCAGCACTTATTCCCTCTTCACCCTCTCCTACCTCTCCCATTCCCTTCCCCTCTATTAATCGCCATACAGTTGTGTCTGTGAGTTTTTTTTTTTTAAAACTGAATCTATTAAGGTGACATTGGTTCATAAAACCATACAGGTTTCAAGTGTACGACTCCACAAAACCTCATCTGCACCCTGTACTGAGCACTTACTACCCAAAGCAAAGTCTCTTTTTGTCTCCATTTACCCGCCCTGGCCCACCTTCACCTCCCCCCACCTCCCTTTCCCTCTGGCTATCACCACACTGTTGTCTGTGTTTTATACACACATACTTGTGTGTGCGTTTGCTTAATCCTTTCACCCAGCCCCCTAACACCCCTCCCCAATGACAGCTGTCGGTCTATCCCGGTATCCATGCTTCTGTGTCTATTTTGTCCATCAGTTTATTTTGTCACTTTATTTTGTTCATTAAATTCCACATATAAATGAAGTCATATGGTTTCTGTCTTTCTCTGACTGGCTTATTTCACTTAGCAGAACACTCTAAAGCTCCATCCATGCTGTCACAAAGTTAACAAGTTAAGATTTAACGAAGTTAACAAAGTTGAGATTTCCTTCCTTTTTACGACTGAGTAGTATTCCACTGTGTAAATGTACCACAGCTTTTTCATCTACTTATCTCCTGACGGGCACCTGAGCTGTTCCAAGATCTTGGCGACTGTTAAGTAGCACTGCAATAAGCATAGTGCAGCACATATTCTTTCACACTGGTGTTTTGGGTTTCTTCAGATACATTCCCAGAAGTAGAATCGCTGGGTCATAAGGCAGTTCCACTTTTAACTGTTTTTAACCCTCACCTGAGGACATCTTTTTTAACTGATTTGAGAGAGGAAGGGAGAGAAACATCAACGTGAGAAACATCAATTGGTTGACTTGCCATATGCACCCCGATCAGGGATTGAACCTGCAACCCAGGTACTGTTTACCCTGACTAGGAATCAAATCTGCAACCTTGGAGAGGACTTCCACCAAGATGGTGGCGTAGGTGGACGCACTGCGCCGCCGCTCACAACCAGAGAGTTTAAACAACGAACTCAGTAGCGAAAAATAAACAACCAGAAGGGACAGAATCGAACTGAAGGGAAGTCTGACACCCAGGAAGTTGGGGAGGACGTACATCCAGGCCGGTAAGCGGGGCAGAACCGAGTGGAGGAGCAGAGTGAGAGGCAGTTTGCCTGGAGGAACTCACCCCGGGAGCGCCTAACCAAAGCACAACCCCGAGCAACGGGTGAACCTCGCAGGCTGGCGGCATAACCGGAGAGGCCCGTGGGAACCAGCAGGGCCGAGACTGGCAGAAAAGGCAGTGGGGAACTAGGGAGTGGAGGGTGATAGGGAGTGGCGGTGAACGGCAGACGCCATTGCTCCCTCCCAGGCCCCACCCCCAGAGGAAACGTCGCAAAAAAATGACCCAGGTTGCCAGGCACCGACAAACACCTAAGACTCCGACAGGGGCGCCGAGATAAAAAAGAATGAAAATGGCCAAAATGAAAGATCAGAACAAAATTACAATTACAACTAACAGACGAAGAAATAGTCAAATTAACAGATGCCCAGTTTAAAACACTGGTAATCAGGATGCTCACAAAACTGGAAGAAAGGTGGATGCAAATAATTGAACAAATGAAGAATACGATAAAGATAATGGAGGAAGATTTACAGGGAACCAATAGGGAAAAAAAGGAAGCTGGGACTCAAACCAATGGGGTGGACCAGAAGGAAGAAACAAGAATTCAA
>PVJI01008131.1:0-73253 GCA_004026765.1 Micronycteris hirsuta
AAAAAAACTATTAGACCCTTTTTAAACTTGCTGGTATTAAGGTAACCAAATCTTGTTAATGACTAGCTGGGAAGTTTTCAGGTGAGACAGATGGCCGTAGGATTGCATGCTGGTGAATATATGCATACATCGCTACACCTGCCCTATGGCTGAGCAGTCTCCCCAAGAGTTCAGTGGAGCAGCCTCGAGTCAGAACTGCCAAGCCAAGCAGAAATTCACCTGCCCCGGAATACGGGATTTTCTGCGGCAATAAGCATTTTTAATTAAAAGTTCCCCAAGTTTGGGTCTGAATCTGTAAACAGGTGGCATATTGAGCTAGCACATCCAAGCACCACTGGCGCTTTGGAGAAAATCTGGCTTTTTAAAAAATTGGATGGGTAAGCTGAGTAAAACCCAGCTGTGTTTTACTTAGCACCGCACCAATCAGAGTGCTTTGACTCCCTTCCTTCCTCGTAGTCCGTGTATCCAGTGCTGACTGTCGCCTGTCCGTCACCCCCCAGCCCTTCTCCAGTGTCTGTTCAGATAGGGGTGCGAGTTAAAGCCGCGTGACACTCACTGCCATACACACTAGAAAGCCTTTCCTTCCTCCTTGTTTATCTCTTAAATAGGTCAGAAGCTGCAGGTAATCTCCATCCACAAAGCAGTTAGAATTTTAACCCTTACCTATCCCATTAGAAGTCTCGGAGTTTACACAGAAGTCAGGGTTGTCTGCTGACCTTAAAACAAAAATGCAAAGTATATGGTGTTCCTGAGTGAGAACTGAAAATGCTTTTGGGAAGCAGTTTCTAGATTAAAGTGAGAAACAGTCCAATTGGAGCCCTGAATTACCCTTGCGTGGAGTCTGGGGTTGGGTGGTCGGGGTGTGGGGTCGGGGGAGAGGCTGGCGGGCAGTCCAGGGGTTCACAGCGTCCACTCTGCAGGTCAGGCCCTTGCTGAAGGCCATTGTCTAATTGGACTGGGAAAAAAATTGTTTTAAACTTTTATTATTCTCTCAGTAAGTCCACATTCTGCTTTCCATTAGAGAAGTAAACTGCCGTACAAGCTGCTAAAACTCCCTAGTTGGCTGATCTAAGAAAAATCAGTTCTTCTGAAGGCACAGGAGGTGATAAACGTGATTTAGAGGACTTGAGATTACCGATGCTGTTACATAGAAACATTTGCACAGATAATGCCCTCCCCGCCCTGCCCCGCCCCCACTCCCCAGCCATTCCCAGGCTGTTTCATCTTCCTGTTTACTGTAACCCCGCTTCTCTGGGAATTACCTCTGTCTTCTCTGAGACACTTTCTGCCCAGCACAGGAAGGGCTTGCTTATTTATTCAGCAGTAACGTTGAACGTATCAGTGACTTCGGGGCTCCGTCCACTGTGTGGGTGTCGGTATGGACAGACAGACATATTAATCCATACCTAAATGCCGAACAATAGGAGATTCCCAACTCTGTATTAATAACTGCTGTTTCAGTAACTGGGAGAAGTTTCGAATTCTAATTCCAGAAGGCTTGGTTGCAAAAGCTGTTGATAGCTGTGTTTGGCAGATAGACCTGAATATCGAAATGAAATCTGTTCAGCATTGGAAATAAGGTGAATAAAGAATTTTCTCCAACTTTGTCCAAAAGAAAAAAGAATGTGTAACCCAGGTAGGATCATGTAAAATCATACCTAGAAACACCAAACAAGGGTAGGCACGGCGCAGGAAATAGAAGAGGCGTGCGAGAAAGAGCAGGCTCACAGTTGGGAGGCGGCAGTTACCTTCCGGTCAGGTGCAGGGAGCGGTAGATAAAGCAAGGTAAAGCTTCTCAGCTTTGTCCCCAGAAGAGTTAAGACATTCTTCTCCACCCCCAGGTTGCCTCAGTTTTTTCCTACAGCCTTTGACTCTGAGAACTTGTTCATGGACATGGGTACGGGCCTTGCCATCCCTTTTTTTCTGTCTGAAAATGGGCAAGCTTGCAGAGCACACTCCCTGAGTCCTTCAAGCTGCAGCTTCTCCCTGCCGCCTTCAGCTCTAATCTCCGGATGGGTGTGGCGCCATGGCAACAGGCCCAGCCGAGAGCCGGGGAACCTTGTTTGTGTCCCCTGCGGGGCTGGAGCAGCCTGCGGACCAGGAGAGGGAGCATCACCTGTCCTGCCGTCTGTTTGGAAGATGACTTCGTGCCCTGCTGTTTGTCTTTCTCTTCTATCACGCCTGGAAAGCATCGCTCCAAAGATGTTATCAGTGACTGAAGGCAGCAGAGAGACCGTCTTCTGTTGGTTCTTGTCTTCCAAACAGAGAGGTGTTTTCTGAGATGGAGCTCAGAAAGGGCCTGGCTGCACCGTGACGTGTGGCACCGCCATGCTCTGGGGCTGCACCGCCCGGTGGCTGCACAGTTGCTTCATGTAGGTAGACGTTTCTTTTGTTTGAAATAAAATTCATTTCTGTTTGAGACTGTTTTCCTAGAGAATTCTAAAAATAAAAGTGAGCCTTTGGTCATCCCTCCTTCTCTTCGAAGGATGCCTTTTTTCTTTCCTGCCCTGCGTGAGGGCTCGCCCCCAGAGCTTGAGACGCGTTTTCCCTCCGGGGGCAGGGGCTGGAGCTGCCGTGTTGCAGAAAGATTACAGTATCCTGTTGCCTCCACCAGGCTCCCCGTGAAGCACACTGGGAAAGGTGGTGTGGTGACTACATTAAAGTGAACGGTTTTAGCATTTAGTTATTTACAGTTGTGCTGTCTTTTCAGGCTATGCCGGGGCATTGTCTCATCCAGTAGAACAAAAGGAAACAAGTGTGGAGCTGTTACATCGCTATATTTTTATGTGCAAACATTAGGTGGCTTTTGTGCACATTTTGTATTATCAGTAGCAAATATAAGTATTGGCTTTTCCACCTTAAAAGGGCCGCTGAGTGTCAGAGCACACGTCTGCTGGTCTCAACATTAAATGGTGGTTGGGCATTTGTGTAGGGAAAGAGGATTGGGGTAAAATCTATTGCTTAAGATGTTTCTTCCTGTGTGGAGCTTGAGTAAGTGATGCTACAGTGGAAATAGAGAAAGAGCAGCCTTTAGTGCCACTTTCCTGCATCTCGTTACTTCATAATTGAACTGAAAGCTACTCTGGTATCAAGTATTTCAGCCCCTTTTCATGGTAATGTGGTTATTCCAAGGAAATGAGTGAAGCTGCTTCTTTAATGTGTTCTACAGAAACAAATGTCCTTGTACAAGTCATGTCTTTTTATCCCTGGCACTGAGTATTTGTGCTGGAAATACATGTACATATTTAATTCTGGGTGTTTCAGTCAATAAATACTGTAATTATTGAGTAAAACAGCATGGCTGTCCATTACTGGATTGAAAAGTATTCTGCTTTGTATTGTTTGATTGTGTTAATCCGTCCAAGGGGAAAGCCGTGAAGTTCTAGCTCCCACAGGGCCGAGGGTCCCAGCCTCCTTCTTTCACCAGCTGGGGAACAGCGTCAGTCAGGGAGCCCGAGAGGTGTTGACAAAGGACTGTTCTTCTAGATGAGCGTTTGAACGTTTCTTCTGTGGGTGGGAGGTTTCTTAAGGCATTTCATTCTTTATTCATATTTATACAGTACAGCACGGATAGAACCAAAAGCCTGCCAGAGAAGAATGTCATATTGAGATGGAAATCAGACCTTTTGAAAGGCAGGGTCTTGTACTGAAAAGCTTGGCTTTGACTTGTGCGTGTGTGTGTATGTGTGTGTGTGTGTTTCTTCCAAAGCAGAAAGAAACAGAATGAGGATTTAGCCACCATTATTTTGTCAGTGATAGGAGAGGATAAAGCTACAGTATGAGAAAAAGAAACAATATGCCTTTGGATAATACCTTTGCATAAATAAGAATAGACAAGACAACCTTGGGTAGTGTAAGTTTCTCCACCTCCAAACCAGGTGTGAGGATAAAAACAGTGTCTGTCCTGGAGCTTTGAGCCAAGACTGGTAAAATGATAAATCCTATTTCGTGCTTTAGTGGGGAAGAAAGTGTGTGTGCATGCATACACACACGTGTAAGGTTTATGCGCGCCACATGCATGTCTTATTAAAGATGAACTGCTGGTTGGCTCCTCCTTTACTGTTTTTGCAGACATTTGTACATTTCTTGTCAGCCTCCATGGCATTGAACCTTCGTTTATTGTTTTGTTGGCCAAGGGGTCACACCGTCTGACATACGTTTTCCATTCAAGGTCCCGCGGGCTGCCGAAACTGAAGGAGTCGCGCTCACATGAGTCGCTGCTGAGCCCGTGCAGTGCGGTGGAGTGCCTGGACCTGGGCCGGGGGGAGCCCGTCGCCGTGAAGCCGCTCCACAGCAGCATCCTCGGGCAGGACTTCTGCTTCGAGGTAAAGGCTGGGGGAGGACGGGAGAGGAGTTAGACAGCAAGCAGATTTTCTGTCCAGCAGTTCCGTGACTTCATGACTGTGGTATTGATCTGATCGTCTTAATTGGTTTTCAGTGATTGAAAATTACCTGCTTACAGGGAAAAGATCTGGAAGTCTATTAATCTAATTGCATCGGTAATCAAAGTTAATCATGATGACTTCTCATTCCTTTTGGCTTTCCAGATAAACGGGTTCTTAGCACAGCCTCAGCAGAACCCACAGACTAACAGTGACGTTAAACGGGTATTTCAGGTTTTTAACATTGATAAAGATATCAAACACTGTTTTTTTCCTGAAAGCCTAAGACCCCAATTTTAATAATCCTTTGGGAAAATTGACCAAAATGTAGTTTTTCTGACTGCAGTACGGGCATTTCAAGATCTGGAACGACATCTTATTTATTTTCATAATCGCCTGCATCTCGCCCAGTGACCTGGTACATTGCAGGTGCCTCATTTCTTAAAGGAACAGATTGCCCTTAACTGTTTCAACATGTAACTAATATAAAAAGTATCAATGAGATTTTTTTGCATTCTTTTTTGTGAGGGTACCAAGTCTTCAAAATGTGCCTTTAGCACGTATAGCTCATCTCAGTTTGGCCCAGCTGCATTCATTTCAGGTGCTCACTAGTCACGTGTGGCTAGTAGCTACCATATTAGATCAGAATACGTAATCTGATTGTATTCACTAGATTATAACCCGAGATTGAGTTAATACGTAAGCACACTTAGCACTTTGGACGGGCCATGTGTTAGTATTCTTTTTATTAAGCCACTTGAACATTCCCGTATTTTTGGACCTCAACTCAACAGGTTGCACCCCGAGCCCAGGGTTAGGTGCCAGGCATGCAGATAACACGTCTCACTTTACAAGGATGGGGGCAGTAGTGGTCAGGTTAACCTGGTAAAGGCTAGAGATCACCAGGTGGGTTTCCTAGTGGAGGAGAAATGGGTTCCAAAGACAATAATCAGATACTGGTAACTCTTCTCAATTCCATTTAGCACCCTCTTATAACAGTAGAGTGGGGGCGGTCCCAGAAATTGGGTGCGCTGTTTCAGAGACCCTCTTCCCTTTAAGTCACTCAGAGCTGAACGAATGCATTTGCGGGTAATTTGTGTCCTGAAAGGGTTTTAATTTCAATCCTTCTGAACGGTTTTAGGTTCCTGAGCTGAATTCTCAGTGGTCTTTGTTCTCACACCTGGAGATGAGTGAGGACGCAAAGCTAAAAGCGGATGGAGGTGTAGATGCAGAAACCACAGAGCTGGCAAATGCCACTTTGGTTTCACGTAGTGTGACTTGCGTTCACGGCGTAGCCCTGACTCCCAAGTGATGCCCCTAGGAGAGCAGAGCCCCCAAGCCCTCTGCGTTCTTTTCCTTATTATCTCCGACTTTATGTTGAAGGTCACCTACCTGAGTGGAAGCAAATGCTTCAGCTGCAACTCCGCTTCAGAGCGAGACAAGTGGATGGAAAACCTTCGCAGGACAGTTCAACCGAACAAGGTAACAGTGTCTCTGAGCGTCCAGACGGTGCAGAACTCCTTCAGCAGTGACCGATGGAAGGAAGATAAGCGCCATGATAAGACCTACATTTTCATAGGCCTTTTTCAATACATTTGTCATTTCAAATGTATTATGCCATTTTATGCTGAAAATAACCTTATCTCAGATATTACTGTGATTTTACCAGTGCGGATAAGAAGGCTCAGAGACGTTAAGTGGCTTGCCCTCTCCGAAGCTAGTACATGATAGAAATGAGACTAGAACACACGTTTCTTAACTGCTGATCTTACTTGCAGATATTAGTCCAGCAAAGAGAGACCGGGCTGGTCTGGGGCGTATAGGAGGCGTCACGTCGATGCTTTCTCCGGCATCGACACCGCTCTCTCCCTTCCTCTCTCTGAAAGCAATGAGAAAATGTCCTTGGGTGAGGATAAAAGGAAAATATTGTCTTTCTGAGATTTCAGCTCTCAAACTCAGCTTTGTTACTTTTTTCTAGGACAACTGCAGACGAGCTGAAAATGTTCTCCGTTTATGGATCATTGAAGCCAAGGACCTCGCCCCTAAAAAGAAATATTTCTGTGAACTGTGCCTTGATGATACCCTCTTTGCCCGGACAACCAGCAAGACCAAAGCAGACAATATTTTCTGGGGTGAACATTTTGAATTCTACAGTCTTCCACCTCTTCATAGCATCACCGTGCACATTTATAAAGATGTGGAAAAAAAGAAAAAAAAGGACAAGAATAATTATGTCGGGCTAGTCAACATCCCCACTGCCAGTGTGACTGGTCGCCAGTTTGTGGAAAAGTGGTATCCAGTGAGCACCCCCACACCCAACAAAGGAAAGACAGGGGGGCCTTCTATCCGGATTAAATCGCGTTTCCAAACTATCACCATTCTGCCTATGGAGCAATACAAAGAATTTGCAGAATTTGTCACCAGCAACTACACCATGCTGTGTTCTGTCCTTGAACCAGTGATTAGTGTGAGAAATAAAGAGGAGTTGGCTTGTGCCTTAGTCCACATTCTGCAAAGCACTGGGCGAGCCAAGGTAAGTGGGAAGGGAGGAGCCCGTTACTCCAAATCTCTTCCCCACCTTTTGTGAAGGAACAGAGATCCCAACTCCTTGTTGATGGTCAAGTAAGAAGAAAAGAGTTAAGAAGGAAACCCATTAGCAGATCTTAGGTCAAGAAAAGGTGGTGATCATAAAGCTAAAGCAGTAAAATGGAGAGTCCACAAATATTTATTTCAGGTTCATTCGCATTGAAGATAGATACCGCAGCTCATTCTTTATCGTCGGACAAAATACGTGGTAGAATTGGTGTGATGGCCCCACAGTCCGTTCATGGTTGTTTACATTTAGTTCAGGCGTGTCCCCTGTGGTGGTGTGACTCCTCACTGTGTCCTGAGTTCACAATAACTGGGGGCACATCCCCAGGTCACAGAAAGGTGTTCCGGAGCATGCTGGGTATTAATTAGCAAGCATCTTCATGGGATTAAAATTTATATTGGGAATAAAAATACCAATGGATATTATATAATTGGTATAATATGAGCCTTATCTTATTTCACCCTGGAAGGAAGTACAGTTTTCGGAAGGTGGAAAAAGAGAAATGTGCTAATCGTATGAGGACCAACAACCAAACGGTGGCCTCTGAGCAGCCTGAGCTGCGGTGCTGGCCGCCTCTGAGGCACGCTCACCCTAGGCCACGCCACTGCCGCGTGCACAGTAGCCGTGGGAAGATCGTGTTTCAGACCCAGAGGGGCGCAGAGAGAGAATAATTTATTTAGAACTAAACAGTAAAATAAAGTGCTATTAAGATTTCTTGATATAAATCAGGATATGCCGATATAATCAATATTTAGCCCCTGATCTAACTGCCTTTCTATTGATTATAATTTTTGTGGTTGGATTTACTGATAATACTCTTGAGCTTTCTGGCATTAAAAAAGCTTAAGAATTTGGGGGGAAGTGTCATGGAGGTTTCGAGTGTCACTTTGAAATTGTATGGACATGTTCTTCCTGCTTTTCAGTTGCTCCAAGTTCAGGGGATATGAAGGACTTTTTAAGCAACTTCATTGAAGTATAACTTGCATTCAGTAAACTCTACCCATTTAAAGTGAAAAATTGAATGATTTTTGCAAGATAATGTTCCCATTGAAACCTCCAGCACAGTCAAGATACAGAATGTTACCATCGCCCTCAGGTCTCCCCCTGCCCCCTAGCCTAGGAGTTTTCGTGGTGATTCCTAAATCCATAACCCTTTCACATGGTTCAGGGCCCGGTTCAGGGCCCCCAGAGACAATCCCATTACTGTTTAAAATGCTTAATTCTAAAGTAATTCAGCATAGTTCCTGTTTTTGGATTTTAGAGACTTTGATATATCCAGTAAACATATAACTTTCAAAATATTTGAGGTTATCAGTGTTCAAACTGAACAGTAAACATTGAGTTTTACATCAAATTCTTTATGACCATGGAGAAATGAAGCAACTGTTTCTTAAGGACTTTGTTCCTCACTTTGCCTTCCTCCTCCACGGACGGGTTGGGAGTCGGGGGCAGGTAACAGCCAGATTGCCTAGAAAATAAGTTTAGGTATTGAGTTCAAAAACTTCCATGTTGAAACTGTGGACCAATTTGTAACTGTTGGATGTTGAATACCTAACAAGTACAGAAATGTTAAGTGCTTAAAACTATAGAGATAAACAAAATTAGACACTGTCTTTGACCTCATGGGCCTTACAGTCTTTGGGGGAAATAGATATTAATCGAGTAATGACAGAAATAAACGGTGTGATTAGAGTGAGAAGTGCCAAGATGTGTGCTGCGAAGTATGGATTAAGGGGACCTGACTCCTGGGGTTCGGGTCAGAGTGGGCTTCACTGAGGAAAGGGTGTGCAAACTAAGACCCCCAGGATCCGGGGAACTGGCTCCGTGACAGTCAGGGCGGGAACGATGGTGGATGGGAGTGAAGCAGAGCTGAGACCAGCGTTTGCACGAGCTCTGTGGGGAACAGACGGCAGAGAGGGTGAGGAAAGGCTTGGTGGATCAAGGACCTGACGGGAAGGCCCTTGATCCCGGAGCAGATGCAGAGGGAATGGCGCGAGATGAGGCTTAGAAAGTAGACAGAAACCAGGACACATGGAGACTTGCAGGCTGCGCTCGGAGCTGTGCTCTGTATCGAAAGCGCAGTGGAAAGATCTGTGAGGGGCTTTCACACTTCGGGTCGGAGACCCTTAGGATTTTATCCGACCTCGTTCTCTCGCAGGAATCTGGTAGCGTTGGTTTTAAAGCAGGATTCCCAGGGGGTCTGGTATGTCATCGGTCTCTTCCGATGTGTATTACTAATTCAGTTGCTTTCTGCCCGATTGAACGTTATTCTGCCAGGATTTTCTGACCGACTTGGTGATGTCTGAGGTGGACCGCTGTGGAGAGCATGACGTGTTGATCTTCCGAGAGAACACCATCGCCACCAAGTCCATTGAGGAGTACCTCAAGTTGGTGGGGCAGCAGTACCTTCACGATGCACTGGGTATGGAGAGGAAACGTGTTTTCTTTTCTTCCCCTTTTGATTCTAAGTTATCTCATCCTCCTGAGACAAACAGGTTGAGCTGAGCTTCTGCGTATTGTTTAGGTCGAGGTGACTGGAGTGTCCAGGTTTGAGTTTCAGCTTGGGGAGGTCTTGGCAGTGCCTACCAGTGGAGGAGTAGCAGTGGGTTTATTGCAATTTGTGCAGAAAGAGAGAGCCCATCGGGATATGATTTCCCACCCCCCGAGCCCTCAGGTGTCTGAGAAACTCAGTAACGTTCGTGCGTGTCACTTCTGAGGGTGGCCCATTTCCCCAAAAGTGTTGGGTGTCTATATCATGGTACAAAGACATTTTCTTGAAGATGTTAACATTTGTTATCAGGCATCAAAAACTAGGAAACTCTTGCCAAGTCCTTCAGCTCTCAGTTTCTGTCTTCAAGGCTTCCAGCATTTCCAGCAGTAACTGGTTTTCGTTCACTCAGTGGTTCCTGCTGACTAGGCCCCCCCTTCAGGTCCCAATTCGCTCACGAAATTCGGGCGTCAAGCCCTGGAGTCAGGCTCTGTGCCGGGCCCTTCGATGCCGGTCGTGGTAACACAGACGGGAGTTCCTGGAAGAGCTTCATCATGTCTTCCACCTGCACGCCCCTGTGTTTCTCCCAGAATGGAGACCAGCTCTGTCCTGTTACAGAAGCACAATGGAGTCCCCTGGGACTAACTGAAATTTTCTAATAGTCACAAATGAAATCCAGTTTAGTAACATTTTTAACCCATTGTATCCGAATATGAACAGGTAACCAGTATAAACATTATGAATGGGGTATTTTGCTCTTTTCATACCATTTGAAACTTGGAGTGTGTGTTACATTTGTTGCACATTGCAGTTTGCACTAGCTACATGTGAAGTGTTCATCATATGTGACCATCAGGAGTAGACCATAGAATATGTTGAATGAGTGGATACTCTCTGCCCTCAAGGAGCTTACAGCATAGGGAGATCAGAAAAATAAGGATATCCCTATGACCAAAAAAGAGAGAAATCCTGTGCTTTTCCAAAGAATTAAAGAAATTGATTCTAATCGATATAGGGAAAAGCCTCTAATAATACAGTTGCAGTTTTCATAATAAGCATTAAATAAAATAAAAAGACTTTACAGTGAAGTCTTCAGTACCAAAAATACTTTAGTAAGTACAGCTGAGCACTCTGAATAAAAGTTTTGCTATATTTCATACCTTTTGGGTAGGAAATAGCTATTTTTAAAAGATGCAATTTCCAGACTGCTTAAAGAATTCTCAGCCCTGGCTGGTGTAGCTCAGTGGATTGAGCGCCGGCTGGGAACCAAGTGGTCCCGGTTCGATTCCCAGTCAGGGCACATGCCTGGGTTGCAGGCCAGGTCCCCATGAGGGCCATGTGAGAGGCAACCACACATTGATGTTTCTCTCCCTCTCTTTCTCCCTCCCTTCCCCTCTCTCTAAAAATAAATAAAAAAATAAAAATCTTTAAAAAAAAAAAAAAGAATTCTCAGAGAAAACAGTCACATCCTGCAATGTCCCTTTCTGGTGGACTGAAGCATCACTGTTCAGTGCGCAGGCTTTGCCTGCGGTAGACTCCGATCTCCTGTCCGGGAGCCCCTTGCCCACCTGACTACAGCCAAGTCGCATGCTGGTGGCCTGCGACGCACTGGACACACCGCCTGTGAGACACAGGAAAGAGGCCCCTGAAGAGGCCCGGTTTCCGTCCTGGGTGGCAGGAGCAAATTGTTTTCTAGCAGTAATGTGTTCATACCTGTTGACTTATTTCTACACATAAAATTTGGATAGTAATGAGTGGATGATTTACACAGAAAACACACAGAACATTCTGGACACAAACTTCCATTTGGACCACATAGTGAGCATCCATCCCTTTTGGCTCTGATCTCTTTCAAAGGCAAGAGTGAAAGTGGACCGTATTTTTGCCGTGTAGAATGCGCACTTTTTTGCCCAAGTTTTTGAGGGAAAAATAAGGATGTGCATTATATGTGGGTATAATGATTACGTACCATGGGTATACTAATGGGTACAATAATCCTCTGTATAATGCGCACAAAAACATGGATGCACATTATACACGGAAAATATGGTAAATGGATTATTGAATCTGTCTCTAATTTTTGATTGGATAAGCAGCTTCTGGGTACAAACCTATAAAAGGTTCACCTTTCAGTGTGGTTGCTTTCCACATTTTCAGACGTAGGTTGTAGTTTCAAAAGTGAAACTGATTTGCTCTGTTTTGGAGGATTGTAAATATATCATAATCAGGGAAAAAAATTTTAGACTCTAACTATAGACAATTTCCTTCTGGACCCTTGAGTTATTTGGCTGTTCTCTTGAAGGATAAAAGAAAAATATCCTTAAAATTTACAAATTATTTATTAATATTAGTGTTATTTCCCCAGAATTGATGTAACCTTAAAGCACTCACTAAACAGAGTATTTATGATGTAAATTTAAAGGCAGGTCAGTTTTCACATGGAATGTTCGACAGCAATGATTCGACTTCAAATTTAGGAACTCTGTAAGTGGGATAAGTTGTGTAGCGGCACATAGCACAGGAGACTTTGAGAGTGTGTCAGATACAAATCTTGTGAGAATTGGAAAACATTTTTAGAAGCTCTTACTCGTTTTAGTTGTTTTACTCTATGAAAAATTATTAGAGAGCTGTCTAATTTGTACAAATACACTTACTGTATGGAGCCCCTACAATGCGCCAGGGACCGTATTGGACACTTGCCTTTCATGCGTCATTGCTGATCCTCACCACAGCTCTGCAGGCTGGGAGTGATGCTGTTTTCCAAGTATGGCAGCTGAAGCTCTGACTCGTTCAGTGACTTTCAAAGGCCCACAGTCAGTAAGTGACGGGCCCAGGATTTGATCCTCGATCTGTCTGGCTCCAAAGCCTTGACTTCTCGGTAGCACACCGTTTCCCTTTCCCCATGCATTTTTGCTTCAAATAACCACGGCCCGTCCTCTATCACAGCTACTTTTAAAAGCTTTCCTTGACCTCAAGACTAACCATTTTGCCAGAAAATGCTCTTTATATCGCTGCTGCTACTTAGTTTGCAGACATCACTGCTTACTTTCTTAAAGTCTGCTGTAACTAGGCTGAACATGAAGGAAGACAAGCAGATTTGAAAGGGTCTTTGAAATGTCTCCTCTTCCATAAAGGCCTGTAAAAACGCAGAACACAGACTACCGGCGTGTAAATACTTACTGAGCACCTGCAGCGCTTTGGGCGCTCTCTGATAGGCCGGGGTCTGAACACGATGGAACCGGTCCCTGACCTCCAAAGGTGTCCACCCATCCTAGGGATGACAGCCATGTCAACAAATAGACACAAAACCGCGTGAAACCCGAGCAGTAGAATATATACAGGGATAGTGGAGGATAAACGGGTAAGGGTTTGTTCTCTCGGAGAATGTTAGGCTTGTCCCTCTAGGCCAGGGGTGTCAGACTCATTGTCACCGGGGGCCACATCAGCCTCGCGGCTGCCTTCAAAGGGCCGAACGTCATTTAGGACTGTGTAAATGTAACTACTCCTTAACGGTTAAGTGAGAGTTCGGCGCTGCCGCCAGGCGGATAGAACAAGGTGGAGGGCCGGATTTGGCCCGCGGGCCTTGTGTTTGCCACCTGTGCTGTAGAGCGCAGGATGTATGAACAGGTCTTCTAAGCTAAATCTCTTTGGAAAAATATGTGCAGATTATGTAAGAGACGTTCTGCTACAGTTGGTTGCCATGTTGAATGGCCGTCCCCATTGCAAGGGGTGTTTAGCGACCCTACTCAGATACGGGTTTGGTACCAGCATGAGCACTTAAAACCTTAGGTGGGCTGTTCGGTCAACCTTGGGTTATTTTTTCCTTCTACAATAATGACATTATTCACCCTGGTAAACAGGCTTTATAACAAATAATGAGCCCGTGCTCATTTATTTGTGGTTTCCGATAAAAGATTTAAAGTTACTTCATTGTTTAAAGTTGTATCATTGTTATTCTTATAAACACCATGGTGATGCTGTTAGTGATTGCTGTTTTCCCCTTCCAGGCTGAAGGAAAGAAACATGGCAGCTGGGAGGTGGGAACTCTTGGGTTCCAAAGTAACAACCTTCATGGGCGAGCTTTTGTCCCTTCCCTGGCAGGTCTCAGAGAGAGTCCCCATTATGCATTTAAGGACAGAAGCCCTAAATTCTTTTGTTCTATTCAGGAAGACACTATTTATAGTTCTACTACCTGCCGTGTCTCTCTCCAAATAGGTGAGTTCATCAAGGCTCTGTATGAGTCGGACGAGAACTGCGAAGTGGACCCCAGCAGATGCTCGTCCAGCGAGCTGCCAGACCACCAGAGCAACTTGAAAATGTGCTGCGAGCTCGCCTTCTGCAAGATCATCAACTCATACTGGTGAGCTGGCGCCAGCGCCTGCCCCGCCGACCGGGCTCTCGTTTCCTGGACCGAAGTCGTCACAGTGTTAAAGGGAGGGCGTGGGGGGAGAAAGAAGTTTCCCTAACACGGTCCTGCCTAAAGCCTGGATCTCTGTGTAAGCCAAAGAATCTCAGATTTATCTGCATACGTGTGATGTTTATGAAGAATATTAGCACCACATCCTTCTGATACTGAAAGCATTGTAATGGCTCTCTAAAATAGCCACTGGTGTTAAACAGATGTGTTGGTCGTTTTGCTCGTCATCCCAACCCCGGCCATTGGTGAGATTTGGGACGAATTTTGATGAACAGTCTTTAGAGAGATTGTGGTGATCTTTATTAAACAGATGGTATCGTCAGGAGCCTCATGCCATTTTCCCACTTCACAAAACTAAATTTACACTAATTCCTGAGTTTTACAGCTTTGGGTTTCCAGTCTCCATCTGGCCTCTGCGAATTTTCCGCCACCTCTCCGCGGTGACTCAGGCAGAGCTCCCCCCCACCCCCTCGTCGCCTGGCTCTAGAGCAGAGGTGTGTTGGGCCAGAGTGAGATCGCCTGCACTTTCTCGGCTCCTGTTCAGAGGTTTTGATCTTCTCCCTTCCCCAGCGTCTTCCCCCGTGAGCTGAAAGAAGTGTTCGCGTCCTGGAAGCAGCAGTGCCTGACGCGCGGCAAGCAGGACATCAGCGAGCGGCTCATCAGCGCCTCGCTGTTCCTGCGCTTCCTCTGCCCGGCCATCATGTCTCCCAGCCTCTTCAACCTCATGCAGGAGTATCCCGACGACCGCACGTCTCGGACTCTGACTCTCATTGCCAAGGTCATTCAGAACCTGGCTAACTTCGCCAAGTAGGTGTCGCTGCCTGAACCACTTTTGAAAAGACATTGTGTAAAAAACGCATGAGGCCTCAAAGCTCGGCGGGGCTGGGGAGCCCTACCTAGCACATGTTACAGGGTCTTCATGGTGGTGTTATTAAAGTAGCAGACAAAATTGGGAACAACTTAAATATTTTATAGAGGGAGGGTTAAGTAAGCGCAGGTGTGTGCATTCAGTAGGACGTTTGCAGCCACCAAACACTATTTACAAAGAAGAGCCAGTAGCAAGGAAAATGACGGAGAGATTATCATTTCAGACGAAAGGGGCTGTTAGAAACCTTAGCCCCTCCGAACAAGTCAATGTCATGGAAAACGGAAAAGAGGGAGGGGCTGTTGTGTATTAAAAGAGACTAGATGTGATGCTTGGGTCTTATTTGGACCTGAATTGGGAAAAAAGTCAATAAAAGTCCATTTGGGGACAATTAGTGAAATTTAATTTTAAGTTTTAGCATGATCATGACATTGCTTTATGTAAGAGGTATTCCTTATTCTGGAGCAGTGGTGGCTAATATATTTAGAGATTATATCTGCAACTTATCTTAAAATGGTTCAGCCAAAAAAAATGTATCTATAGAGAGAGAGTGAAAGCAGACTTGGCAAATGTTACCAGTTGGTTAATGTAGATGAAGCAGATGGTTGTTCATTGCACATTCTTTCAGCTCTTGGTAGATTCGAACCTTTTTTAAAGGACATTGGAAAGCGGTTGGAGAAAATGCACACAAATGTAAACAGCAGATTTATTTGAGTGACCGAGTGGGTACACCCGTACTTTTTTCTTTGTGCTTTTCATTGTTTTCAAATCTTTTTCAGTTTGTATAATTTTCAAAATGTATACAAAATAATTTCAAGAAGTCACTGAGAGGGAGTTCACCCTGGCATATTTGACCACAACAGACTCACTTGATGTTGAAGCTTGAAGACAAGATTCTATTAGTAATGCCCTGAAGGAAAAAGTAGAGCTTCAGTGAGACAAGTTGTTTTCTAGTTTAAATAGTGGCTTCTTAGAAGTGCACTATTTTAATTTTGTGTATCCTATATATAAGCCAGTGCAGAAAGATACATATTTACCCATATTTGAGCTGGTTTTGTTAAAAATTATTTCTATTTTATTTTGGAAGAAGTTTTATGGACTTAAGCTAGGCCCTAAGGCACAGGTGGCAAACACAAGGCCCATAGGCCGAATCCGGCCTTCCACCTTGTTTTATCCGGCCCGGCACCTTGTTTCTACCCGGCAGCAGCGCTGAGCTCTCGCTTACCTGTTAAGGAGTAGTTACATTTACACAGTCCTCAGATTACATTCGGACCTTTGAAGGCAATCAGGAGGCTGATGTGGCCCCCGATGAGTCCGACACCCTGCCTGAAGGTAGCTACCATCTAGATAGGCAGAGAAGACAGGAAATTCTTCCCCAGCAGAAATAAATCGCATGAGCAAAGGCTTGGAGAAGGAAAAGAGGGTAAAACATTTGGGGAACTTTGGAGAAGCAAGTGATGTTAAGGTTTATACTGACAAACCTTAGTTTTGTCAATTTGCCAGGTAAATGAAGGTTGTATCACAGAGTTTTACACACAAGAAAAAAGATTTTTAGCTGTACACAATAGAGAATAAAAAGCTATTCAAAGTTTTTGAGTATTCATGCTATTAATACTAAGAAAGTATGTTTTAGCATTTATCATTTACAAATAATAAACAAATTAGTCTGCCCCCTCCCCAAAGCAAAACGGTTTTATAGCTCTGTGTAAAGTCAACTCAAAATGATCGCCTCTCTTTTCCTGAATATGTTCTTTCCCACTTCTTCCCCTCTGCCGTAGGTTTGGTAACAAAGAGGAATACATGGCGTTCATGAATGATTTTTTAGAACACGAATGGGGCGGCATGAAGCGCTTCCTCCTGGAGATCTCTAACCCAGACACCATCTCCAACACCCCAGGCTTCGACGGCTACATCGACCTGGGCCGGGAGCTTTCAGTTTTGCACTCCTTACTGTGGGAAGTGGTTTCCCAGCTTGATAAGGTAAAGTAGGCTGGAGCAGTCACAGGGAATGAGAGCTAGGGAGGCCGACAGTCCCTGAATTCTGGAGAGCATCTGCAGGTCCTAGCGCTCACCTTCCTGGTCGGTGAAAGGAGCCTTTTGTTCCAGAAGTCTGAGAGGAAATGGTGGTCATTTCTGAATGAAATATGGACCCCCACAACAAGGAAATTCTAGGAAGCCATGAAATCTCTTACATGTTTTTTCGAGTAATTCTCTGCATTAGAGGAGTATATATTTCTATAAGTAAGCAAATACAGTGTATATAACGTATCTAAAAACTTATCTAGAAACTAATATCAAATATTGGTGTTTGTAGCCCTGTTCGTGCATAGCAGGGTGAGATGAGGCCTCATACAGCAATTTCTAGCAAAAGTGTGGGCTTCAGAATATAAGGAGACTATTGTGCTTAAGTTGCTTTACACTTGGGATTTTTGTTGCAATTGATGCAAGTCAGAGGGTTGAATATTAACTACTAGTACAGCAGAGTTTCATGGGATCTGAAAATCCCGGTGCGCTTTTCTTTCTATTGATGTAAATTAATACAGAAAACAATTATAATTTTTAATCATTTATTTTCTGACTATAGCCAAAGAATTTTATTATTATTAGCTTAAAAGTTATTATTAAATTTTAATAAGGATTTCATATTAATAACCATACCAATCAGTTTACTCCTTCTGGAATTTTACAAAGAAGAGTAGATTTTGTAATGGAAAATTATCTTAACAGACTTCAGCTAGGTGTATCACAATAATTATTTATTGATCATTTTGTTTACTGTAGGTACTTTGTGTGTGTGTGTGTGTGTGTGTGGTGGTATAGTAGAATGACTTCAAAAGACAAAATTATTTTTTGTTTTTCTTTGTTTTCTTATTATCCTAAAAAATGTACCGATACTATTGGAGGGGGGTATAAAATCTGTTAATAAAGACCACTTTCCTGAAGAAATGTAAATGGTAGGATGTCCACTGCTGCTTAAAACATTCAGAAAGTAATAAACTTCTTTATTCCTGAGGACCCCTCTTCACTTTTAGAAATGCCAGCTGGACTCTAAGGCGCCGCTGAGCTGAGGGTAGATGCCTTGAACAAGGAGGTGGAGCGTGGACAGGCGTTCCTCAGGGGCGCCCGAGCAGGGCTAACGGAGCTGCTGGCTGTTGGGAAACCAGGACGGCCCAGAGGTGGCCGTGTATAACTGCCTAACAGACGAGGGGTCCCTTAAGACCCATGAGAGTAAGAATTCCCCAAAGGAAAAAGTGATTGAGATGGATAAAGCAAGTACTACAGAGTTATTCTTTGTTGAATATCTGGATCAGTGAGATGCAGAAAAAGTTACCTTGCAAAATCACCCTGATGTATTCAGGGTCAAGGTCTGCTTATCAGGATTTGCTGTATAAACACACTTTCTCCCTTTTAACCTCTGTTTGGTTCTAGAAACCAAGAGTACATATAGATGTATTTTATAGAGAGAGTTTACCTGATTTTTCTGTTTTAAAAAGAATTGTCAGTGTGATTATGCAAACCTAGGTGGCAACAACAGGTCAGGGTTCCCAAGATTCGGTGGGGTAGTTGACAGCCATGGCAGTGGCGTGTCCTGGAGTGCTCTGGACCCTGCATGCAACACGCGCCTTACGTTGCATGCATTGCTTTCCTCACGTAACCCCTTTTCTTTGGAGGTGTCATCACATTAGCCTTACGGTTTTAAAGTCCTTTTTGGTTAGAAGGTGTTTGGTTCTCCTCCTACCTTCCCCCACCTTGATTTACTAGCCTTCCAAAGATTTCGTTTGCTTTGCATGCCTACTTTAGTTGGAATGGCAATATTTTGGTTGTTTTTGAGCATGTCTTTTAATTTTTATTTGCATAATCCTAATTTCTATTTCTATTTCTTTTCTCGATGTCTGCTGCACCTTGTTTCGCCTCCTCCATCCATCTCGACGCCATGGTTCTGCTGCTCCATAACAATGCATTATGAACCTGCCACCCCCACACGCAAACACCTACCCTTCCCTGCAACCTGCACCCCTTCGTCAATGGGCATCGTTGTCCCCAAAACAATCTGTGGTGGATGTCGCAATGCTTATTGTCCAATTAGGGTGAAAATTCCTTCCTACAGGCGACCGTGGCAAAACTGGGACCTCTCCCTCGCGTCCTTGCCGACATTACCAAGTCTCTGACTAACCCCACACCCATACAGCAGCAGCTGAGACGCTTCACTGAGCACAGCTCCAGTCCCAACGTCAGCGGAAGCCTCTCCTCTGGGCTGCAGAAGATATTCGAAGACCCCACTGACAGGTAGGAAAGAGAGAATTTGAAGTGCCTTCTCACAAAGATTGTTTTTAGAGAGTTGGCAAAAATCTATTTAACTTATCTGTTGACTGGACAGACTTCAAAGTTTTGAGCACTTGGAAAGAGTCATCAGACCTGAGATCAAGCCAGTGTCATAACGATACACAGGATCTAAGATACTCATTTTTGAGAATGATATTGTAGAGTTATATTCAACACATGCGTTTAAAAAACTCTGCCCTGCTTAATGGAAGACTAAGGGCTCCATAACATTCATATTTTCGTACATTGTAGCTCTCGAAAATCTGGAGAACCTCAGGAAAACCAGGGTCTAGCTGGACAGCAGGCGCAGTATCGATGCTCAGCCTTCGCCATCTCTGTTGGCAAGATCGGTGCCTTTGGTCGTGGTCTTAGAGGTTCTCCTCTTGAACCAGTTAGATCTGAGTGGAAATATTTTGGGAGGGTTTAACCCTAACTAGAAAACGATTGGAATTCTAGTAAAAACTGAAAACAGTGATAGAGTGGTATACATGGTATCATTCTCCGCCTTGGGAGAAAAACCAAAAATGTTGGATTTTATTCTAAAAATTGTAATGATGAAATCTGAGTTCAGGCGGAAGTGTCCTCATTGGGCCCGGTGAGCCTTCAGAAGAGTGCAGACGCCTGAGCTGAGGAATCTTAACTACGCTGGATTTGTCTCAGGAGTAATTAAGGGTCCTTTCCTTCTCTACAGTGACTTGCATAAACTCAAGTCTCCGAGCCAGGACAACGCCGACGGCTACTTCCGGGGGAAGACACTGCTGCTGGTCCAGCAAGCCTCCTCGCAGAGCATGACGTACTCTGAGAAGGAGGACAAGGACGGTAGCCTTCCTAACGGGCGGAGCGTCTCCCTCATGGACCTGCAGGACACGCACGCCGCCCAAGTGGACCACGCGTCCGTCATGCTGGACGTGCCTCTGCGCTTGGCCGGGAGCCAGCTTTCCATCACCCAGGTGGCCAGCATCAAGCAGCTGCGGGAGACCCAGAGCACGCCCCAGAGTGCGCCCCAAGTGCGAAGGCCCCTGCACCCAGCCTTGACCCAGCCAGGCACCCTCCAGCCCTTGTCGTTCCAGAACCCTGTCTACCACCTCAGCAACCCAATCCCAGCAATGCCAAAGGCCTCCGTGGACTCCAGCCTGGAGAACCTGAGCACTGCCAGTTCCAGAAGCCAAAGCAACAGTGAGGACTTCAAGCTCAGCGGACCCAGCAACAGCAGCATGGAAGACTTCAGCAAGCGGAGCGCACAGAGCGAGGACTTCTCCAGGCGGCACACCGTGCCGGACAGACACACGCCTCTCGTCCTGCCCCGGCAGAACAGCACGGGGCAGGCCCAGATCCGCAGAATGGACCCGGCCGGGTTGGGCGCGCGAGCCAAAGCCCCGCCGTCCCTGCCGCACAGCGCCTCCCTGCGGAGCACCGGCAGCATGTCTGTGGCCTCGGCGGCCCTGGCGGCGGAGCCTGCGCAGAACGGGAGCCGATCCCGACAGCAGTCCTCGTCGTCCAGGGAGAGCCCGGTGCCCAAAGTGAGAGCAATCCAGAGACCGCAGGCGCAACAGGTAGGATGCGTGCTGGCGGCCTGGCCTCTGCTGGGTCCGAGAAATCGTTGGGAAACCCCCATTGCTAACAAGGTCTCCACTTAAAACATTTCTGCCCCCCCGTAAGTGGGAAGAGGAAGTAAAAGGTTTGGGAGGCTCCTGGCCAGGTCAGGCAGCAAAACGTGGCTTGACCCCACCCTGAGGACACTCTGGAAACAGCTCACAGGGGCCTTTCCTTCCTTCTCTCGCACTGACTGCTCTCTGCTCCTCCGCAGCTCCCTCTGGAATAGCAGGTCCCATGTGCCTTTTCCTAGAAATGGCTAGAACAGTAAACAACCGAACACCTATGGGGGCAAAGTAGAGGAGGGAGGTAAACCAGACAGACGCAGGTGGTGGACAGGTATTCTAAACCTTCACGGCTCCCTCGCAGTTTCTCTTCACGCGGACAAGCCTGGCCAGTGTCGTACCCAATCTCAGTGTCAGGTTGACAGAACCTTTTGTCCTTGATAAAAAGGTTTCCCAAGAGGCACTTACATATTTTGTTCTTTGAAACAAACGAACAACCTTAGGAAGTGTGTGTGTGTGTGTGTGTGTGTGTGTGTGAGAGAGAGAGAGAGAAAGAGAACATTTCTCACTTTCACCTGAAAAAAGATTTTTCTCCTAAAAATCTTTGTATTTGAATAGTTTTTGAAACCTGATCATATTTTATAAGTACTAGGGAGCTTCATGATTTAAAAAGTCCTTTTGTCAACAAAATAACTTAGAGGAGATTACAATAAAACCTCAATATATTTTTTAATATATTTGTATTTTTATAGGTAGGTGTTTACTAATTTGGCTGTTTCTACCTCTGCTTTGATCAGAGCCCTTGCCCCTACTTTAATAATTGTTTAATTATTGTTTAATAATAATCAAGCATTTACAGAGCCCTTGGATACAGAAGAAGAGGAAGGGGTGAAAAACATGCCTAACAGCAGCTGATTCTGGTAGCTGACTTCCTGGGCAAAACCTCCTAGTTGGTCGTTCTTCCCTGAGAAATAAAGGTTTTCTTCAGTCTTAAATTTTTCATTTTTATTTTGTTGTATTTCCCCAAAGTTTACCAATTCATTTGACATAGTAAGTATTTTCATTTCAAGAAAAGGAAAAATATATATAACATTATATATATTTTTCCTTTTCTTGGGGTGAAAATGCTTAACTGCTTGTCTATCTGTATCTTTAGATCTCCTATCTATACATTTAATTTGTGTGTCAGGAGGCTAGCAGTCATTCACACCTTATTGTGAATTAGTTTCCACACCTGGCTCTTATGCGGGCCTCTAGTGAGATCACCTCCTTGCGGAGGACTGAAGTGTCTGTTGAGAGGAGAGAAGAAAGGTGAGTTTTAGAGACGGACGCTGTGGAGGCAGACACCTGCTTGGGGCTTAGTGCAGCTCGAGGGCCCTGGGAGACGGAGCAGAGAGGGACACAACCAGGGTAGGGCCCTCTACTGACTTTTGAAGCTGACAGTGGACTCAGGCCCAGCCCTGGACGGAAGTGAGGGGTGCTTAGCCCTTCCTCCTGTCTCATGCAGCCAGCACTTCACAGGGCCCGTGACTCAGACCGATTGTTTACGAATGTTATAAATTAAATAGCCTGTTTTGTGATCGCCTGGAACCACTGTACTTATACTGTTTGTGCTGCAGGAAAGTAGAGCCCTGTCCCAGAAGCACTCGGTACACGTTTCTCTGGGGGAGAGGTGGGAGGCAGCAAATGCCTGCCGTCCCCAAGCAACCAGTTTGAAGTGTTTTGTGCCACAGCCATCAAGGAGTCGGCGAGTGTCCGTATCACGTTGGTGCGACGCGGGGCACGCCGCAGCGAGGTGCCCTGGCACAGCTTTAAACATTCCTCTTTGTCGGTGCCTTTGCTGCCACCGCCACCTCACAGCCGAGAAACCGTGCATCGCTCTGTTGTGATTGCTTCAGTTTCTGGGTTTTCTCCACTGGCTGCTTCTACGCAGATGGTTTATTCTCTCAAACTTACGTTATTTCTTAAATTCCTTATCTTTTGCTTGCTTGCTTGCTTGCTTTTCTCATCTCCCATGAAGCCTCCGAAATTCTGTATAATCAGCGCATTTTTCAGGCAAATTCCTTTACATATTTTAATTGCAGATTGTGTCAGAGAATTCTTTTCGCCCCCAAACTGGAGGGTTTCTTTGTGGGGACTGTTCTGTAGGCGTCTGCAGTTCTCATCGGCGGCTTTGTCCCGTGCGAATTCCGTTTGTCTCTCTGCGCAGAGGAGCGGTCCTTACTCCACTGTGGCTCGCGTCCACCTCCTCCTCCTGCTGAGTAGGAAGGAAACAAAATTCTAGTGACACAGTCTACAGAAGGAATTTTTCCCGGGAAGCTTTCATTTTTGTCCCTTTCAGCCTCTGTTTGGATTTATTTTTTTCTCATTTTCCTCTTCGTTCTGTTCTTCATGCATCCTAGACTGTCTCTACAATATAGGAGTTGTTCAGGTGCAGCAGGTTACCTAAACTTAGCAATCCAATTGTGAAGCGGCCCTTAAAGTTGGCATTGGAGCAGCCCATCAGGAGGATGCCACCCTGCCCGGCCTCCTCGAGCACTCTCGGAGTCTGCTTCGTCTTCAGTCAGCCCTGCCTTTGCTGTTGAGAGCAGAGGTGCTGTTCATGGACAGGAACTGGACTGTTTCAGACCGGAGAGGCTGAAACCAGCAAGTCTTGTTTATTCCCAGTAAGTGCTGGCGAGGAGCCGGGAGCTGGCCTGCTCTCCGCTGTCCCCCCGCAGCCAGGCTGGGGCCAGCCGCAGGGTCAGCGGATCTGCTGTCCCAGGCCCTTTCGCCCCGAGCGTTATTTTTCCCAGAGCAGCTTTATCTCAAGAGGGAGATGTTCCTGACAGGAATTCCTGCTCCCTCGCGTCTCTGTCATCTTTCATTTCCTCTGGCGGTCCGCTGTTGAAAGTCAGCGGCTGCAAAAGCTCTTCTCAAGGATGCAGTGGAGCAGAGTGGGAGCTAAGCTGCTTGCCAGCCGCTCCGTTCAGTGTCCTTGACTGTGAACCAGAGGTGCTAAGTTCTGCTGTCTGTGCGGCTTGGACAGGAGGTGCGACAGCTGCCTGTGATGCACTTCGTCACTGTATGGAGTGACATAATTTATTACCAAGAGGAAGATGAGAGGGGAAACAGAGTATCCTTCTCTTAGTAATAAATTATACTTTAGTAACCAACTCTGTATTAATCAATAATATTTTATCGAGCATCTTTTGTACAAATACATAATCACTACCATGCCTGCCCCCAAAAAATGTATGACATGGTGCCATGCCTCAAAACTTGACAATTTAATTGGGAAATAAGAACAGTGAACATAAGATCAATAGAAAAAAAAAAAAAACACCAAAAAAAGTATATAGTTTTTCCATATGAAGAAGATATTACAACAGAAAAATAATTTTGACGCAAAAATCACTTTTTTCCTTCCAGTCTAACACAAATCATTTTGATTTGTTCAATATTACTTTTCCATCTCTTTTTAACTGTGTAAACAGTTTATGAATGAATACAAGGCATGGTTAATATTGGTCTGATTTATTTTTTCAACAGTTATTGACCACCTACCACATGTCACACAAAGTGCTAGGACACACAGTCACACCTCGGTCCTCGTCGGCTTCAGAACTGGTCGACCCCGGTGCTTGTCCCACTGTGACGAGGAAAACATGTTTCGGCGCTCGGCGCTTGCTCGGGGCCCCTCGCTCTTGCTGGAACTTGTGCGAGTCACGACACTGCCCCACGAGGGAAACTCTTTATCATTCAGTACTCAGTGGTTTCGGCACTCCTCACAGATTCCGGAACGAACTAACGATGAGTACCGAGGTGCCGCTGTATTGGGAGGTGGTTGAAAATCAGGTTCAACCAATAAAAAGGAATATACCTGAATGCCCAGTTTCCATTGTACTGTCTCTTGTAATTCATCAGACATTGTCTGTCCTGCTGAAAATAAGGCAGGTACTACCATCACCAGTAAATGAAACCGCTCTCGTTTTTACTCCTTTTCACTTAACAGTTAAAGCCAAGATTACCCTAAGGAACTGGAGTTCTTAATGTTTTCGGGGCTAAGATCTCTCGTTAGGAGTACCGTTTGTTTGCAGTACATTTAGAGGCACTCAATAAGTAGTTACCGTAACAAATCAGGGAAAGTAAGTTCATTCAAGCAACAGCTTGTTAACTCTATAAAGCAGAAAGCTATTGAATTAGCTGCCTTGAAGTAATAAATTTCAAAGAGTAAAGTTATTAGTTTTAGTGGCTACTTTATCTCAAACTATTATTGAATAGAAACTCCTGGTTGCGCAGACAGGCAGGTTTCCTGTACCCTGTGTGCCGAAGTGGTGAGATTATAAAATGAAAAGGAATCTGCCTCCTTTAAACATTGGCTGCTTATTAATTTTTTAAGGCTCAGAACCACATTCTTTCGCCTTTCAGGTATACATATAGCAAATAAAAACCTGAATCCTTTGCTAAACTATTTTCTGTACCAATCCTAAAGCAATTTATTATGCTCCACTTTTGAAATCCAGTAGTGGATGTGTGTGTGAAGTACTCTGGCAGCTTATAAAGCACTTTTATGTGCTGTCTCACTTGCTTCTCATAGGATCTTCTGATGTGGCCAATTGTCACCTTCCTTTTATAGACGATACTGTAGCTTATAGGCCAGTGTTCCCGAAGTGTGATACTCACAATTATTTAAATATACATGGTGTTTATGTTAAAATAAACACATTTTTAGAAAAATATGTAGTTGCTGATATAGAAACATATTTATTATATAACATCAAACTCATAACCTTACTGATATTATTGCTTAGTATAAGGACTTACCTAACTGTAATAAATATCCGTGATAATGTGCTTGTGACCAAAATAACGACAGTGGTACACAAATGAATGAAGTGTGAGAAACGGATCTACAGAGCACAGTGGAGAACGGGGCTTTAAAGAAGGAAATTCCAGGAGTTCATTCACCATTGCCACATGTGCCTCAGGCATGAAGCCATTTTTTTACCGATACCTATGTCTAATCTGTTTGTAAATCAGACAAACCAGGTTCTTCTTCCCACCTTTAAAGAGTACTTTTACATTACTTCCGTTTGCACGCGTTTTACCCAAATCATCTTTGATACCCTGGTAGTCTCTGTAGCCAGGTTTTTTATCTGCTCTTCGCAAACCTCAAAGTCATCATCATACCCCTTCCCTGAAAGTCTCTAGTTAGAGTTTAACTCAGTTCTATTCCAGAATGATATAAAGATTCTTTAGATACACAGCTCTGCATGGGAGAGAAGATTCCCCTCAATAAGATTATGGAGTATTTGTCCTCAAAATAGAAATTCATTCTAATTATTAAACTAACTCGCAATGCTTTAAAGGTTCTTGCATTCACACGCACTGCTCTCTCTCTGTCTCTCTGTCTCTCTGTCTCTCTCCCCCCACCACCACCCCACCCCCACTCCCACCCTTCCCCGCCTCTCCTTTCGTTCTCTCTCGGGCACGTCTCTCAGGCAGGCCAGAGAGAACACATTTGTTGTGTATTTCCAGCATTGTTCGTGGAGACAGCACTGACGTTTCATGGTGTCGTGCAAACTATAATATATGGTACCCATTTTCTAAAAAGAAGTGCGTTAATAACGTCTAAGCTCTCTGGTACTCTGTGTCACCAAAGAACTCCCACTCACATCGTCTCACTCAGTCCTTCCGGCTTCCCGAGAGGATCAGATGGGTGGCGGCGGCGATGCTGCCAGTGTCCTATTTAGTACATTAGGAAAAGAGCGTTACGAGATTAAGTGACAGTTAGGTGGCAGAGTTGCCACTCAAGGCTAGAATTTGTATCCCTGTCTGTCTGCATTGGAAAAGGACAATTTAGCTGTCCTAACTGGCTAGAAATATCTCTTACTCTAATGTCATAGCTATCGTTTTGAGCCTGTGTTCGTCAGGAGACTCTTGGGTCTAGGACAGAACTTTTCGTGGGTTTAACCCTTCAAGAAGTCACCGCTCTGTAAAAATGACTCACCTCACTTGTTTCTTCTCTTTCTCTAAATGGTTCATGTGAAGTTGGGAATTTGGCATTCCGATGCAGAAGTGGGCACGCAGTGCGTGTGCTCGGCTTCGATCCCTCCCTTGGTCCCTGCCCGTGTCTGGGTTAACCTGAGCGGTCGGCCATCAGGCCGTCGCCGTCACCTCACCAGGTGGTTCGCGCCACTGGGCTCCTTCACAGCTTTCTCTGGAGGGAGAGAGAGGCAGGTTCTTGGAAGTGTAGCATTAGAATTTCTGTTCAGAATAGTTCCTTCTTATACAGATAAACGAACAGTCTCCTTTTCCTCCTCCAGCCCTGGCATTAATAAAATATTAGTTAGAACTGAGAGCATTTATTAGAAAAGAGGAATCACAGTTACGTCTTCCAAGAATAGCTCTCTTTGTGAAACAGACCTAGTAGATGAACTGTTCTGAGAGGTGCTAATCAGTATTTCCGACGCAGGTTCAGTCACCTGTGGACTCTGCCACAATGTCCCCAGTGGAGAGGACAGCAGCCTGGGTTCTGAACAACGGGCAGTATGAAGAGGATGTGGAAGAAACTGAGCAAAATCAAGATGAAGCCAAGCATGCTGAGAAGGTAGAGCCAAGTCTGTGTTTGTTGACGTACTGCCCCCACAGCAACAGGCCACCAAGAGGGTCGTCTGGCCAAGGACCTGAGCTGCCCCGCCCCCCCAGCTTCAGCTCCATCTCTTTCCTTACCCATCATGCACCCACCTACATGTAGTAACTAGTAGTGTCGTTAAGTGGGAATATGCAGGGGATGTCCATCAAGCTGGGTGAGGGCATTAGCTCTTTTTTTTTTTTTTTTAAATCTAGGTTGCCTTAATTTGAAGAATACTGTGATATTCATTTCTAGTAATTGTAGGCAATATTTAGTGTTTTTGTAAAGTGGTTGGTAGTCTGCATCCAAGTCCAAAACTTCCCTTGGACGACTAGACTTACTTTCTATATCTTGGTAATAATTTTGTGCTGAGGTTGTTTTTTGGGTTTTTTTTTTTACTTTGTTTTGTCTTTTAAAGAAAAGTTAACGTGGAAAAAATGATCAAACAAGAACTTGACATCCTGTACAGCATCATCTTATTTGACTGACAACCAGACGGCTAGCTTCCGCTCACCTGTGAGCGCGATGCTAAGCATGCTCATTGCTGCCGTCTGCCTCTCAGTCTGTCCTAGAAATCGTCACCTTTGACCTTCCTTCCGAATTAACATTGTCGTTTAGGACCATGGTGTTGAATAAGTAGAAGCTAATTGTCTGGTAGGACATTGGATGAACACAGATCACATCTTACAAAGCACCACACAGATTTCTCACTAATTCCTAATGAATTTATGTAGACCCTATATCAGAAAGCTTCTGCCTCTCACCTCCCCTAGACATGTGACATCCCAGTGTACCTGCCCCCCACCCACAGCGATTTCGGTACAAGAAGGGGCCATGTAACCAGTGTAAAGCTTTATAGACAGCCTTAGCGAGAAAACAGACCTGTGTGTTCCAGAAAGGAGGACAGAAGTGGGCAGGTGAACCCCGTCATGAAAACGGGTCAAGAGGCAGCGTGCATCAGCCCTAGAGAACAGGCAGGCCTTTGGCTTAATGCTCGTGACCTGAATATTGTACATTTTTATAGTTGGGGAGAATGAAGCTACAGTCTACTCTGCCATAAAATTCTATTTATTGATCCAGTAGCACTTAACATTACAGAAACGGCGCCCGTTCTCTACAGGGCCAGCCCGGCAGAGTGACAGCGTGGCGGTCTGCTGAGCCAGGCCACGTAGGAGACCCCGCAGTGCAGGCAATGGCACGGAACCTGTTCTCTGTAGACGGCTGGCTTTCGGCTCATTTCAAGTGATCTGTCAGGCTTCGCAGTGCTTGATCGTTTTTTTCCTGCTCCCATTTGATACCATCACAGGTTGGGTGTGGCTTGCAGCAGCTGGTAGTTTAATGTGAAGTCTGTAGATTCGGAATGCCAAGGTAACGTTACAAGTGTAACTTTAGGAGCGGGGCAAAGCTCCGTTCCCATTTGTGCCTTCGAGAACAGCAGCTGCACACGGCACGGCGGCTCAGACGGCATCCAGCTACCTTGCCTCCGGTTTCTCTCGTAGAAAGCGAATCACCGATTTCTACAGCCAGTGCAAGGCGTTTTCTCTCTTCTAGTACGAGCAGGAAATCACCAAGCTGAAGGAGCGCCTGCGCGTGTCCAGCCGGCGGCTGGAGGAGTACGAGCGCCGGCTGCTGGTGCAGGAGCAGCAGATGCAGAAGCTGCTGCTGGAGTACAAGGTGCGGCTGGAGGACAGCGAGGAGCGGCTGCGCCGGCAGCAGGAGGAGAAGGACAGCCAGATGAAGAGCATCATCAGCAGGTGGGGGGCCCCGGCGCTGGGAGTGGGCTGGCCCGGGGCGCAGAGAGGCAGGAAGAGGAGCCACTCCCACCTCTGTGTGTGCTCCATGGTCTTAGCACAGGGCAGTGACTGACCGCGTCTCTTAACATTTTCCAAACGTGAGGCCTCCGTGTGCTCCCTTTAAAAATAAAAACTTAGTGGTGCACTCGAGAGGCCTTGGAGGGGAACTGGGTTTTAAAACCCTGAGTATTCACGAGCAAGTGCAAAGACATGGAGGGGAGTTTCACTGGCCTTAGCTGGGGCCGGAGGACCGAGGGAGGGCGCCCAGGACATCAGGGGCATGTGGGAGAGGTGTCAGCTTCACCCAGCACGCACGCGGCCCTTCCAGGCCAGGCCCTTTTCTAAGTCCTCATAAATAATGTGTTTAACCTGGAAGTAATAGTTTGTCTAATGCCACCCTCTGAGGTAGGCATTTTTATAATTCCCATCTTACAAATGAGGAAACAGGCAGCAGGTTGATGAAGTCACTTGCCCAAGGTCACCTAGCAGCGCAAGCAGGATTTGGGGCCAGGCGGTCAAGCCCCAGGGTCCATGCTCGGGACCCCCGCACTTCTGTCCCGTCAGAGGCTGTGGGCAGGTCGATAAACCGAGGACAGGAGAGGGCCGTTGTTTCAGCCGTACAGGGTCTTACCGAGAACAGTTTGATGGGATTTAAACATCAGAGGGGGAAGATGTGAATGGTGGATGAGAAAGACATTAGACCTGCTCAGCACAGAGTCCTCTCCGAGGACCCAGCTGTGCAAGGGAGGAGAAAGGACAGCTGTCCCAGAGTGACTGGAGATTAAGAGACAGTCGCTTGGCTTGTGTTGACTGGTTTGATGTTTTAAGATGAAGTAAGTGGCACTGAGGGGTCCGAGGGAGGATGAGGTTGTGGGAGTGCTGTCCCAGAGGAGATGGAAATGCAAGGGACCTAGTCCCGGGCACAGCCCACGCTGGCTGTCTCGAGGCAGGGGAGGAGGGGGAGCGCACGCTGGCCGACCTTTGATTGGGAGGGAGCGGAAGTATCGCACTGTGATGCGCTGGGGTTTCCAGTCCTCTGCGTGATCTAGCCCTCTCTCTGAAGATGCTGAAATGCCCTTCCTGCCACCTTCTAGGCTCATGGCTGTGGAAGAGGAACTGAAGAAGGACCACGCCGAGATGCAAGCAGTCATCGATGCGAAGCAGAAGATAATCGACGCGCAGGTAGGTGGGCCCGGAATGTGGGAGTCGGCTCTCGTTTCTTATCGCTGCTGTTTTCCGACTCCCCTTGCAAACGCCGGGGCGTGCACTGGAAAGTGGGCATGGGAAAGTCCTCTGCATTGCCTTTTGAAGAGTTTCCATGTGACCTTGACTTCGCCTTTCTTTTACTGGTGACAAGCCTGTTGACCCAGCGAGTGTTAGCGTGCTTAGCGCAGTTGCTTGACGACTCCCAGCCCAGTGCATGATGGGGTTTCCTTCCGTCCAGACGGAAGGCAGGGCGCTCTCTGAGGGGCGGCTGTGAAAGTGCACTGCGTGTGTCTGGCTTGTGACCTCCACCGACCATTGCTTGGCTGCGATGTTCACGGTCTTGTCAGTCACGTCCACTGTGCTCAGCGGTGGGACCGCAGGGGTCAGACAGGGTTGGAGAAGACGCCTTTCCTCATTACTCCTTCGGTTCTGGGCTTGGCTTTGATGCTCGAGATTTGCTTGGTTGCCCTTCTTTGTTGGCCGTGCTTGGAGAGCCTCTTCTGGTTGGTGGAACCAGAGCCTGGGCCTCTGCTCTCTGTAGGTCATACCTGTCACAGTAATGGTGTGAGGACCACCAAGAACACCTCACAGGGCCACATCGATGCTCAGAGCAAAATCCAGCAGGCTGAACATGTTTCTAATTCC
The DNA here is from genome assembly GCA_004026765.1 of Micronycteris hirsuta. Classification (NCBI taxonomy): domain Eukaryota; kingdom Metazoa; phylum Chordata; class Mammalia; order Chiroptera; family Phyllostomidae; genus Micronycteris; species Micronycteris hirsuta. Next base: position 30,927 of record PVJI01008131.1, read on the forward strand.
TTTTCATTGTATCAGCACAAAATAAGGTCATATTTCTTAGAGTAAAACAAGTAGCAAAAGGCAGGTGCGGTTTTGAGAATGTCTGGTCTACCCACTAAACGTGTCACCTCCCTGAAGACAACCCAGCCAGGTGTGCGTTTGTCACCCTCGAATGCATACCCCCCACCCCCTAGCAGGGAAATAGAAACGGGAGCAAGGACTGCATGTCCTGCTCTCTTCCCTGCACAGGGTTCTTGAGCGGGCATTGCCACCTGCGGTCTAGGTCCCTGGGGTGGGCGCGCCTTCCAGAGGCACGGGGAGGTGGGGGTGAGCGCGCCTTCCAGAGGCGCGGGGAGGTGGGGGTGAGCCTGCCAGCAGAGCCCTGGGGAGACTGCCGCGCGGCCTGGAAGCCGAGCGGGTCGTCATGCTCTCGGCAGCTCGGTGCCCAGAACGTTTTGGACTCCTGAACACTAGTTCCAGAGTTTCTGATATTTAGACCTCCTTCATGTCAGAAGAAAGTTCTGTTGTGATTATCTTACTTGGTCCTTTGTTAAAAAAAAAAAACCTTTCCAGGTGTCCCCAGGGCGAGTGAGGGAAGGGTAGCAGAGACAAGGCCATCTTGCTGGACGCACCGTAAAAACTCATCCCGGAGGCTTAAGAGAAACAGCCCGGAGGAGGGGAGCAATGTCCGGAAGGCTAGTGTGGGCGCGTTTTCACCCCGGAATTTGCAGCAGGACGGCCTAGAGCCGGGACGGTTCTGCCGTGTTAGTCGTTTCGGCTGGCCTGAAACTGTGCCCGCGGCAAGCAGAGGGAGCTTGGGTGAGCCGTGATCACGGCCCTGCATCCAGGATTTTCCTTTTCTTGGTTATTTATCGAGACAGCTTCCTCAGTAGTCCACCACACCCCCTATTTCGGCACCTAGGGCGAGATGACGGGGTGTAAACAGGAGGCCTCGGCAGAGAAGGCGCAAGCAAGAGGAGGAGTCAGATTTATCAGGACTCGAAAGCTCTGGGAATCGAGGACTTTCTCTCGGTTAACCAGGCGTGTGGCGCGGTTCAGGACCGGGAGCAGCGGCGCCCTCAGAGCAGCAGACTGTGCTCCCGCTCAGCTGGGGAATGTTTTGTGTCCGTCCCCCAAGGCAATGCTTTCCAGGTGGTTCGATTCCATGGACCACTTTGGTGAAACCAGGGTCCAGAGATCAGTTCCCAGCAGCTCCTACTGACCACTGGCACCAAGACCCACTCTCAGATACGAGGTCACATCACACCAGGGTTGGCTCGGTAGAATCAATTACGGATTCCAACATAGGCATTACCATATAGTAAGTTTTCGACCAGAAGCCCACTGTGGATCCCTGAAGAATATGAGGAAAATTCACTAGGCCACATTTGAAAACCGCTACACCATGCACAGCACAGGTCAAAAACACTAAAGCCAGTTTTTTAAAAAATTACACTGTCTTTAAAAAGGTTTCCCGGTTCCAGCTGTTGTCTTACTGATACATTAAAATCTTTTTATAGTCGAAGGCTATGAACACCCTGTGGCACCCTTTATCATGAATGGCGTTTTACATCAGGTCCTTTCCTTTGTAAGGAGGAACCTTACGCGGGAGAGAAAGCTTCCCAGCGAGGTAGCCCATGCTCCTAAGTCCCTGACCGCTGCCTCGGTGCCGCCAGTGGCGGGGAAACTAGTTCTGAAACGGACACAGTGTCTCTTTACACTGGAGTTGGGCCAGCATCTCCTGAAACACTGAAGGCCGTGCCCAGTGAACGGGCTTGCGTCTCTCTCGGCGGCCCTGTCCCTCCAGGACTGGCTGGAGCCTGGGTTCAGCCCTCCACCTCCTAGAGCCAGCTCGTGCTACAAGGGCAGCCCGGGGGAGGGCAGGTCCACCCCCACTGGACCTACCTCGTGGCACGGCCACGGGCGTCCTGGTGATGGCACTAAGGGACCATTTCTTAAACATCAGACCAGGGACCGCGCCAGCGTTCACACCCACCCCGCCCAGGGTCTCTCCGTGTGGCTCAGATGGAGAACGGAGACGGGCTCCCTCCTCTGAGAAGCAAGCAGCTGCCTAGTTACTGTTGGCAAGTGATACCTCCACTGTGTTAAATTACAGGTCCTAAATGGAGATGAGCTTATTCAACCAGGCAAGTAAACCCCCGCGCTCCAGCCGAGCAGCCGCCCTGGCCCGGTGCACGCCTCCTGCCCATTCCAGCTCCTCACTCCCCTCCTCACGCGCCCCCCAGGCCCGGCCGGGGGCTCTGCTCCGCCACCCGGCCGGAGTCGCACCATCGCAGCCTCTTTTGCCGAAGAACCTTGGATTTCCAAAGTCCCTATTTGATTTTTCCTTTTCCTTTTTGTTTCATTGTGAGAGGTTGGCAGTGAGGGGAGTTTCAGAAGGGAGTTTCTGCGCTTGGAAACTCCACTGTTCGGAGGGTCGCTTGACTTCTGTTGTTCGCCTCACAGTCAGTAAGTGATGACAGTCAGTAAATGTCACAGTCAGTAAATGACACAGTCACTCGTAGCCTTCTTCGTGACTCTTGAAGAATCAAATGATTTTTGATGAATGCCTCATTTTTTTTGGATAGATCTGGAAAATCCTGCATTCCTCAGTATTGGGCTCGTATAGATTATCCTAATGCTGAAATAGCTTTTTTCATTTCAAGAAGTAACATTTTTTCTGCATAGAGATCATTCCTAACTGCAGGCTGAAACATCAGATTTGGCTTCCACCCCTGGTTTGCTGGTAACCTCTGGCCAGGCCTTACCTGCTGACCTAGAAAAGATCTATACATATTTATCCTAGTAAATGCCATTGGCTGTAATTTTTTCATTATTATTTTTAAAAGCCTCACAGATCTTTCTTTCTTTGTTTTGTCCTTACAATGAGGTTCTCACCTTCCCAAAGTCAAAGGCATATTATTCTAGGTTATTGGTTATTTAATAACACTGATTTGGGGTACCTGACCCCCGAGTTCTCCATCAGGGAAGGGGGAATTTTTTTAATGAGATTAAGTGTGAGCTGGGTTTTTCGAACCTTTGAAACCATGACCACCACACCGCTGTGTGCAGACCCCGCCCTGCCCAGAGGTAGGGAGGCATCAGTGGCTGCTGTTGTAGGTGCTTTTACCTAAACTGCCCCCCCCATCGGGTGGCAGTCTTTACTCTGCATCCCGGTCCCCACAGAGCACGGCCCCGAGGGCCCTGTGCGGCTGCTGCTTCCAGTGTCAGGAGCAGCAGCAAAGTCCTTCTGCGTCCTCTGGAGCCTGCCCCTGACTCACCTCACCCTGCCCCCACCCGTCAGTGCAGGCGCTCCTGGGGTAGGCAGGTGCCTTCTGGCTTAGGAGAGTGGGCCTTCCGTGCTGTTTCCTTTTTAATGTCAGGGGCATAGGGACAGCCGGTTCTTCTCGGCGTTCGCTTCTGGAATGACTCGCTTAGCTGCCGAAGCTAGGTCAGGGTTTCTCTCCTATCCTTTGTGAGACGGAGAATATTTTGATGGGGTGATTTTTTTGTCTTTCATTTAGATGGGCCTACTTTTCTTGAGATTGCACCCCCCCTCCCTCTTTTTTTTGGCCTTTTTTCCCTCAGTTTTATTTTTCGTGTGTGCGTGTTCAACAACCTCTGGTTCCAAAATATGGTTCTCAAGCTACTGTTTTTTCAGAGACTCAAAACTAAAGTGAAAGCCGTCTCCGCATTGGGTGGCTTTCCTGGAGTGACTCTGAGCTGGAATGAGTCCAGGGGCGTGTGTCTCTGTCTGTTTTCCTGTGTCACGTTTGCGGCGACCCCTGCAGCCACATCTCCCTCCCCGTATCCGAGTAACTCCCCGGTCTGAGCTTCTGGCTGCTTTCCCCTCTTGCGTGTTGCATCCTCACTTTGTCGGTGACTATCCGCTGCCACCGTGTACTGTTTTTAATTTTGAGCACCGTGTGAGTCCTCTGCAAATGTGACCGATGTGCCACCCACTCTGGGGGCTCAGAACCCACAGATCACTTGCACTTCTCCTCCGTGAAATGAAACCTCTGGTGCTTCTTTCTTTGCCACCCAATTTCCACGTTTTCATTTTGACCAAAAGCCCTTATTACAGTCAGGCAGCTTGACCCGTGTTGCATAGTCTGAAGTAACACATGGTGTCATCTTTACACAGTACCCCGGTGTCCCGAGGGGTTATTCATAGCAAACCCTGCTATGCTGAAGGAAAAAAGAAAAGAGAAAATGAGCGCAGGCCCACTGGGCTCAGGGGCGGCTGAACCTGACTCACGTGCAGAAAGAGGCAGAGACGTTCCATTTACGCGGACAGCGTCCTGCGTGCGGCTGTGTGATAGCAAGCGTTAGAGCAGTCTCCCGAAGAACGGGTGTCACTGGGATCCCCGCGGGCAGCCGGAGTAAAGCCCCGGTCGGTGTGTTGCAGGAAAAGCGGATCGTGTCCCTGGACTCGGCCAACACCCGGCTGATGAGCGCGCTGACCCAGGTGAAGGAGCGCTACGGCATGCAGGCCCGCAACGGCATCTCGCCCACCCACCCCACCAAGCTTTCCATCACGGAGAATGGTGAATTCAAGAACAGCAGCTGCTGACGGCCTGGGAGCCCGGGCCGGCTGCGGGAGGAGACAGAAGCAAGCGCCCCCACGCTCCCGCTCCCAGCCCCGCACCCACCCCCGCCCCCACGTTTACAGAACGTTACTACTTCGTTCAGAACAGCAGTGCAGAGAGGAACTCTCAGATGAAGGAGGAACCTTGTCTTTCAGGGCGGAAGGCTGAGACTTCCGAGGCGGATGCTTTCCCCCGCGCCTCTGTGTACATAGGGAACTTAGTTCTGGGCCATGTACAGAAATTCCCCCTGTAATATACCCACTGGAAGTTAATAATGTAGATTACCTTTTTAATTATTGCTATTTTTATTATTGTTTTCCTCTCGTTGAAAGCACTGCAGTTGTTAAGAGAAGGCAGGTAGGAACTATGTGTGAGTGAGTGAGAAGTGAGCGCAGCAGTTCAGTAGGTAGAAACCCAGTGTCTGTCTGTCTGTCTGGTAGAAGTGCACAGTGTGCAATAGGACATTGTCAGAATGAGTTTTTCAGGGATTCATCTGCCAGTTAAAAACCCCACTCCAGCCCCCTTGTCCTTAGGGAAACACGAAAATACTAAGATCCAAACAAAACATTTTATCCCACTGATCAGCCAAGCCCGGTTCTAGATGGACAGCGAATCCGATCTGGGATGCGCTGCTTCACAACTGGACTTGCGTCCAGACTGGACCCTCCGGAGGAGTGACGGCCGCAGAACTCCTGTTGATGTTCCTTTCCTTCGATGTTCCTTTTCTGTCTGTAGCAGATGGGAACCGTCCCCTTTGGACAGGGGGCTTTTTTAACCCCACTTGTAATAAAGGATGTTCTTTTCCTTCTTTAGAGTTTACAAAACTACAAATATTTGTGTCTGCACACACCATCCTCACCTTCCCAAACCCACGGCCCTCTCCTCCCCCACGCGGTGGCTATAGCGCCGCCCACTGGGCTTGCTCTCCGCGGAGGGGCTCCTCTGACCCGCCGCCCACAAACCCTCCAAAACAGGCACCCTTTCGTCCACGCAGAAAAGGGCTAAACCCACACCGCAGCAGGAATCTCCGGATATTTCCTATTTTAGAAAAATATTCTATTTGTAAATTATCATTTTTATTTGGGATAAAGATTTTATTCATTGTATTAAGCGTATCTCTAGGCAGGGTCACCTTATCTCACCCTTCAACTTTTAAAAGGCTTCTCTCTCTAGTCCCCGAAGTAAAATGTGGAAAGGAAATCCAAATCTGAAGGGTCAGTCTCTGAGGAGTGACCATGACGTTTGTAAAAAAGAACCCTAAAAGTGGGAGGCAGCACGTCCCCGTGCCCTCAGTGGGGCTTGTCAGTGACGCCTGTGTCCCCCGTTGTCATCGGCGCTGTTGTGGGACAGAGCCGGTCCTGGAAGCCGAGTATCGGTTTCCTCTTCTCCAAAGTGCACAGTGTCCTCCTGAATGCAAGCCCGATTTTCAGAAGTATGGAATGTTACCTGTCGGCCATTACACATTCAAATATATAGACCTGTCTAGTCACACGCGTGTACATATAGCTGCACAAGCAGGACACGTTCATGCCTTTTGTGCTGTGAGATGTAATGTCAGAAGGGTTTTGAATCCAAGCAAGATCTAAGCAGTTTCTATTGAGAAAGAACATTTCTCAAATAAGCTATTGATGTTTATTTTAAACTATGAACTTGAAGGAAACTTTTTTAAAAGGAAAAGGAGAGGAGAAAAAGAAACGACCTGAGGGAGCCGTGTGCCTAGAGTGGGTGTCTCTACGTGACAGGTACGTGGAAGGGAGCAGAGAACTGGTGTCTGTCGGGGCCTCTTCCGGGTGAAGCCCAGGCAGCGACCCCGAGCGTCCCTTTCCGCTGCGCCCCAGCCTCAGCGCTGCCTCCCTCAGGCGGGTCTTTGTGTTGGACCCTGCGTCGCCACCACCTCACCATGGCCCCCAACCCACGGCCCTTTAAAGCACTTCCCTCCGTCACACTCCTACCTGCGCCTGTCAGACACCTAGAACGGGTTTCTCGTGGCGCTTGTCGGATCTGCAGGCCTCGTGCCCACGGGCTTGGTGCCTACCTGCTCTCTGGACCCTGGGTAGTTATTTTACATGTTCTTATCTCTCCCTTCCAAGCGGAGGGCGCACTGGTGAAATCACTTATTTTAATGGGGAAGAAAAGTAACCAACTCTGCAATAGTGCCCTTCGTCGGGAGGGTGGAATGCAAACCGCTGCTTCTCAGCTCCAGCCAGGTTTAATTCATTCTTTCTAAAAAGCCTTCAGCTGTGCGGCAGAAAATCTGGCAAAGGGATTGTCGGTTTCAAGGGCCTGAAGTATGTAACCTGGCGATGTCTCGCGTGAGGTTTGGAAGGTCTTGGGGTTGGGTACGGATTACAGGGAGCTGATGAACTCACCTGCCCTGGGGGGCTGGGGGAGACACAGAACTTCAGATGTGTTTTTGATGGATGCAGTTTATCTCGTTGGCATGTGGCGCTCCTCAGAGCTGCCCACTTTGGGAGATGAAATGCCCAAGTGTTTGGATAGATGATGCAGCCCTCTATCGTCAGGTTGTCTGGAATGAGGAGAATAAAAAATCGTAAGGTTAGAAGCAAGCTGGAAGTTCAGCGTTGTTGCCAGATGTTAAATTTTAGGTTATCCTTTGAGCCCATTTCTCTCCAAATATTTCTCTGGCTTTTTCTTTTTTTTCCTTTAGAGAATGCTGCAGTCCGCAGAGCTTATTCTAAAAGGCTTTTTCCCTTACGTATGGAAGAAGGCCGCAGCAGCTGCCTCTCCGTGGAGGTATTGCTGAGTTGGCTGCTCCTCTGCCCAGGGGGGTGCCGCCTCTGTGCTGCTGGGAGGAGGCACCTGGGGAGGGAGAGGTGGTTCCAATGGCCAGGTCTTGCACTTCTCCTATCCAGCACATCGCCACACCTCAGGGCACAGCAGACACCAGGGTGCAGTGGCATATGGAGGTCAGGGGACATGCTTGCTGGGTGCTTGGCCAGCTGACCACCAGGCGTGACCATTAACAAGGACAGTGCTGGTGGTATTCAGGAAGAGAACTTCATATTCCCTTTTGATGTCACTGGAGCAATACGCTTTCTGGGCCCACGCAGCAAAAAGAGTTAGATTCCCATCGAGTTACGTAGTCCCTGAGTCTCTGCAGTACAGGTCCTGACAGGGGATCTTCTGACGAGGCAACTGTAACAGACACTCGAGCACTTCCTGTGGGCCCGGGGCCACGCGTAGGTAACGGAAGGTGGCCGCGCTGCAGCAGCTTTGGGCTTTTCCCACCTGGTGTCGAGTTGGTCAGAATTGGCTTTCGCGGGCCTGCTTCCACCTCTCCCTGCGCCTGCGCTGGCCAGTGCAGGGAAAAGCAGGATTTTCTGTCCACGCCTGCTGTGCGCCCTTGAGAACTGGCTTGACTTTGGAAGTCAAGCTTCTTGCATCTCCGTCTGCCCGCGGCCTCTGTGCTTCCGTAGTTCTGCGGGCCCCTGGCGCAGGCGCCGTCCTCAGGGTATATCAGTTGGGGGCAGTCCTTTCTCGGAAGTCCCAGAGCCAGACGACTGCCGTCACGTGACCTGGCGTCAGGGTTTGCTTTGCCTCCCACCGAAGTTCAGTCCCAGTCGTCTCCGGCTGGGAGTTCCCAAGAGGGCTGGTTGTGGGGCTGGGCTTGGGGACGTCACCCCCCTCAGGGTACCGAGTCCCACCTGACCCCGAGCCCTAGGCCTGACACCAGCCTGGACCTGACCCGGCCGCGCTGGGGCCCCTGCCACAGCCCCACTGGATCCCCGCCAGCCCTGCGGAGGCCGCCTCCTCCCAGGACTGCGGGAAGGGCCTTCTCCTCCCCGCCCTTCCCCCTTCCGACTGGTGGGGGCGCTCCTGCCTGCCCCGGGAGTGACCACTTGCCTTCCCGCCCCTGCCTGGGGGCCAAGAATCTGGGATACTTTGTTTCCATCAGTATGTCCCTTGAAAGGACCTCCTTTACTAACTTTTTTAAGCCAGCTATACCGGGGTGTTAAATTTTTAAATTGAATCTTTTTATGTTTGAGTGATTGGTATTAGTTCTAGAAACATCCACTCGTGGTCAGGACCCAGTTGGAAGCTCTTGAGTTTAGGAAAGACAAAAGTGATGAAATTTGCGTGAGATAGGGTAATTCTCTTGTGAGGCCCAAGAGAACCTGAGGGAGATAACGGGACCCCAAAGGGCACCAGCCCCACGGCCTTCTCTCAGGAGCCCAAGGGCTCAAGGGAGCAGGAAGGTTTATAGCTTCACCTGCTGGTAAAACACGTGGGTTTGGAGAAGGGCGGGTTCCATGGCCGCTCATGCACACCCACACAACACACCTGCCCCAGCCCTTCCTCTTCCCGAATGTCAGTCCACCTCCCAGAGCAGTGGTCCCCGACTTTCTCGAGGCATTTAGAATGTATCCTCTCGTTTGTTGGATTTGGTGACAGTGGTTCTTTTTTAAAATGTGTTAAATCTGTGTTATATGTATGTATATATATATAAGTTAAAGTACCTTGAACTTGATTGGGTTTGACATTGTCTCAAGAACCCTAGGTCTTGTGATTGATACCTCGGGGAGTCCCAGAAAGACAGCTGGACCTCACTGGTCTGGGCTGGGACCCGTGAAGACCCGCGGGACCCACACGGAACGGAAGTCCTTTGGGTTCCTGATCGGTTAATCCTCAGGTGTTGGCAAAAGCAACGCAGCCGGACTTGGCCAATGCGGGAAGCCACCCAAGAAACGCAAAACAGTGGTTTCTGCCCAAATTTCATCATGCATTTTAATTTCTTACTCAGTTCTTTTTCATTCAGATGCCCTTGTTTTTTCCTAGGGAATTTATTAGTTCGGTACCTGAAACCCGCTTTCCCTGTTGTAGAGAAAGTCCCACAGTAGCTGTTTTAGAGGCTTCCAGCAGCTGCGTGGGGGTACACCTGTGTGTGTATTAATATCACACCCGTGTCGTTTCTGAGCTTCCAAAGGGAAAAGTTCAGTTCCCAGTTCACCAAAAGTTTAAATGCTAATCGATCCTGTGACTGCTATCCTGCAGAAAAGCTGAAATAAACAGTAAAACCGAAATGCTGACCGGTGCTGAGACAGTTCCTAGTTACCTTGAAACTGACTCAAGCAGACAGCAGCACAGCTCACCGGAGTCACACCTGCGAGGACGTCACCTTCGAAATTCGCTTTCCTTTTGCATCTCCAGGGCCTTAATAAAAGTGTGTTGATACACAGAACTATTTTACAACGATAGCTCGAAATAGTTTATTTTTTATTTCAAGAAAGAGAAATACACCTTAGAAAAACAAAACCCAAGGTTTTATTTTCTTTTTAAAGCCATATTTTTGTGCTGGTAGCACTTAGCTCGTTCCCTGTGTGAGACCCATACCTGCATTTCATTACCTGGGTTTGTTCTAAAGAAGATTTATTTTTGTTCTGTGAATAAATTTTGATGGTTCTTGTACATGTACAGATATAGATGCGTTTGAGGTCTTTTATTGATAATCCTATAAAGAATACAAATAAACTTTAAACATTTCAGACTAAAGTTGCCGCGGTCTGTGACATATTACTCTCTTACTTCTCCTGTCTCTGGGGGATGAGGACCCTGGGCGAGAAACCAGAAAAAACAGTGTTTGCAGGAACATTATTCTGAAGGTATATTTTAACATTAAGAACAATGCCTTAGAATTTCACGACTCACAGGGAAGAAATACTTAGATTTAGGACAAATAGCATGAACATATAGTCTGGTATTGTGATAACACCCTAGAGAGCATCTTATTCTGGAGAATTTGAAATCCCTTTAGTAGATTGTCCCTGGGAAAGAAAGGGCCCGCTGTGTCTGGAAGTGTGGCCTCACTTAGCTTCCTGGACCTCACTGTCCTCTCCTAAACCCCCAGATCGATGGGGTTTGTTCCAGGGTTTCTGTTTTTCTGTTCTTGTGTGCTTGTCATTCTCAACGTTAGTGTTCCCAAATGCCTCTCTCGTTCACCTGTCTCGTTCTGTGGAGTCCCAGGGGTGTGGGTTGCCGCTCTTGTTCTCTCTTGAGTTGGGAGGAGACCTAAGTTCCACACTCAGCCTCGCCTCTCGCGGGCTCTGGACTGCTTTCTCATTCTGAGCGACTTGAAATTAAAAGAATACAAATTCACTCAAACCCAGACCAGACCGTGTGAGACGGAGACTGCAGGTCAGCAGACGTGAGCTACTCTGCGTGTCCTTCGTGGCCGACCCACGTCAGCCTGAACCGCTCATGACCTAGCGTTAGCTTTAAGACTTCTTGGATCTGAAACATGGGAAAGAGAAAAACCGTTACTACTCTCTGTGACCTTGTCGTCTCCACCGCCACGGCCCCGCCCCAGACAAAATGAGAAAGTGATGACGAAGGAGACGAAAGCGAAGGACTCAGTGGGTACTTCTCCATCAGGACTGGTCACTGCAATCACTTGGTGCCTTTGGGTTCCACACCGGCCGACTCAGCAGGAGCCGTCTGAGGGCTGCGGCCAGGCTTCTTGTGCACGTCCCCGGGGGGGCGGGGGAGGTCTAACCTCAGCCAGGGTCAACAGCCACACGTCCACGTCGGGCTGTGGGCACCGTGTGTGAGTGTCTGTGACAGTGTTTCTCTGTCCCTGCCCCTGGAACTGCAGTCCGTTGGCCACTGGCGCTTGCCTTCTATTTGGAGTTTTGAAATGTTGCTCAAACTGATAATATGCCTGCCCCCCCACACACCTTGTCCCCACCAATTCCATTCTTTAAATCTATGAGGTAGAAATTCTCTCCATCAATAAGGGATAGATACAGTCCAACAAAGGTGACCGGAAGGCAGAATTGCCTGTTTTGACCCCATCTTCCTATTATTGGCTTTGATTTAAAACAGACAGTAGATGGCTCTGGTTTGGTCCCCCCACAACCCCCCCAAAAGTCCTTGACTTTTATAGACCTGGTACTCAGCACTGCAGTCTTATTACTTGCACTCCCCCCCCCCAAAAAAAAGTGTCAGCTGCTGAATTGCGTCTTTCACACCTGTTCTTCCTGCAAGAGCAAAACGCACTGAGAGCTCTCGGTCCCCACCCCGTTCCCTGGTAGGCACGCACATGCACCCGTCGCTCTTTCTTGCAACTTGGGTTTGTGAGATTTTAGAATACATGGTCAGGGTGTTCTTTCTTTGGCCCGTGAGCACATTGCCACGAGCTACCAGATAAACGCCCATCTGTTTCCATGTTCATAAATTTATGGTTTTGGCTGAATGACCCTTAAGGAACTCTGGCTCCGATATGACCTGATTCTCTGATACAACTGGAGCATGTGCCCTGAGGCCATATTTGAAATCAGCTTGAGGCTTTTGTCACAATATTTATGAACAATTCTTCCTCTTGACAATCTCCCATCTCACATAACTTTAAAAAAAAACAAGGGAAAAAAGCCTGGAAGAAAGGCACATCGTGAACAAGAACAATGCTGGTAATGATTGTAATAGCCAATGCTTGTGCTTGTTCAGCACTTACCACGTGCCGGTTTGCTAAGCACTTGGAATAATGCATTTAATCATAGTGCCAACCGTATGAGTTAGGTGCCATCGTTCCTAATTCATGGGGAAACTGAGGCTCAGAAAGATTACATTACTTGCCCAAGGTCACTCAACTAATAAGTAGGAAGCCAACACCCAAATTCAGGTCCTCTGACCATGCTGCCCTTGCTTGCTTGCTTGTTTGTTTGTTTGCTTGTTTGTTTGTTTGTTTGTTTAAGAGCTCAGGAAACTTGTTGGCAAGAGTAAGAAAAAGACCTGAAAAGATCTCAGCACATGAACCCGTCTTGCTCCTTGAGCCAAAGTGACAGCAGCGGGAACAGACGGGCTCATTTTCCAGGGCCTTCTCTCACACTCTCTGGGTTTGGACAATGTCCTCGCCTCGCCTTGCTCCGTCACCCGACCAGTCAACGTTAGAAGTGGGCAGAAGGCTCACCTCACTCAAAAATTGCTCTTTCAAGTCTTCTGGGTCCACCAGAGCTGGAATGGTGAAGTCTGCCTTCAGGATCCCAAAGATTCGCCCTGGAAAAGAACACGCTCCCTGGATTGGGGGAAATTGTCTTCTTGCCATTTGAAAACATGACGTTCTCAGCAGTCAGGAGTACCCGTTGGACACTGTAGTTGGTACGTGGTGATTTAGGATTGCAAAGAGGGGAAAGGAAGAAGCTACTGAGCAGGGGAGGCTCAGCCACAGTTAGGACCGACCAACCAGCGGCAGAAAGGAGAGCCTTACCTCGTGGGTAACGCTGGCCCTCCTCCCCCCAAGGCAGTGATCTTCCTTCCTGTGTTCTCCCCCTTCCCTGTGATAACTCTATTTCAAGTAGGCGCTGCACGCCGCGCTGGACATAGATGCCCTCCCCTGGGCCCACGTCTGCAACAGCGACTCAGCCCCAGGAAACTCGAAGTTCTCCGAGCCTGTGAGCAAGCTCGGCCTTGGGCCATGAGCCCTGTACTCATTTCAGGAACTACGGGTCCCTGATAGGACTGCTTTATTTTTGTCCAGCTGTTGGTAGTTTATAAAGCACATAATCATCTCACTGGGTGTTTACAACCGCCCTGGGACGTAGGCAGGGTGGTTTCTGCTGTCCCCTTCTGCAGGCCAGCAGTAGGAGGTTCCAAAGGGAGACGCTGTCTGCGTTTTCACTGTAGTCAGGGTCCCCATCCTGTTCCTCCTATTAACAGCTGTCCCCAGCCTTCCCGGCGTGTCACGCTGTCTTTCACAGGAAGGTCTCGTGTACTCTGCGCTAAGGAGTGGCTGTCAGATAACCACCCGGTTGACAAAGGTGGGAACGTGGTGACCAGAAGCAGTCACCTGATTCTGGTGCTGTAGCTTTTTCTTGCGACTTCGGGTGGCTGGATGTGCTCACGTGCTGGGCCTGAGTGGCAGTAGCTGTGTCTCTGGCACCAGTGCCACCTCCTTCACTGGGCACGGCTGTGGGAGGGGAAATAAAGGGGTCACTGCACAGGTCTCCAGGAGCAGAGTGGTCTCAGGTTGGGGACCCCCTCCGCACTGGGAGACGAGCAGGGCCACGCTGCTGGGCGCAGTTGCTGCAGACAAACCTTTCGGTCCTGATGTGCTCCCCGGGGCGGGGGACCAGTCCTTGCACTGCTGCCCCGCGTGGCACCCAGGGACCTCCAACATCTCCATCAAGGGGCAGCACCTCAGACTCAGAGTGTTCCAGAACCAAGCTCAGCAACCCCCCCCCCCCGGGCAGCCTCCTCTGCCCTGTGTGGCTGCCCATCTGCTGAGGCCCCGGCCAGCAGCCCCGGGCACCCTCGGCTGCTCCCTTACCCGCTGTCACTGGCTCTCAGGCTCAGTCACCAAAGTCCTGTCAGTGTCTCGCAGATGTCTTTATTTAAAATCTAGAAGTTACAATTTGCTTTTAGGGCATATAATTATAAAAGTATTTAAGCAAAAGTATTCCTCCTCTGGCCCAGGGACAGCCACTGTTAACTCGAACTTTTTAAATTTGAATGCAGCAAGATCTTCCTTATTCTCCTTAAAGGCTGCACAGCATTTCATTGAATGTACCCGAACTCATTTAACCAGTTTGCTTCCAGTGGATGTTAGATTGCCTCCGGTTTTCCCGTGCAATAAACAAGGCTGCCCCAACAAGCCTGCGTGTGGAGAACGCGTGCACGCGTGTGCAGCTGGCACTGTTATTTCCTTAGCAAGGGCCCGTGAGCAGAGCGCCTCCCAGGGCCGCCTCCCACCTCCTCTCCTCGCCAGCGTCCGAGCGCGCTGACTCTCCCACGTCCTCATCGGCTCTATCGCCTTTTTAAATCTTTGCCCAACTGGTAAGTAGAAAAAAAGTTAAGTGAGACAATGCCTCTTGCTTTTAATTTGCATTTCTGTGATAAAGCGAACGAAGCTGAGCATTTCTTTTGAAATGTATTAGATCACTTCAGTTAACGTCACCTGCACACAAGGGAAAAGCCGGTCCCTCGTGTCCCCTCCCGTGCCGCCGCTCCGACCTGGCCGACCCCACCCCCCGGACCGCACCAGTCGGTCTTCCCCGCACAGAAGCCTCTGCCCCCGCTCCAGACCACCGTAAATGTCTCTGAGTGAATGGATAATCTGCGAGATCCAGAGACACTCACATCGCATCACCTGAGTATACCCACCATTAACATTGTCACACATGTCTTCCCAGTCCACGGACATTCCCTGTCAACACTGTTGTGACCATATTGTGTGTATGATGTTGAGTCATGCTTTTTTCTTTAGCATCTTAACACGGTCCCTTGTCCCATGTCATCACGACCCCCTGGCTTCTGTGGTCTCCAGACTGGCGCATTACGCGCACTTGGCAAGCGCCTCTGATGGCCCCACTGCTGGCTGCAGAGTCAGGTCCTTCGGAACCCGGCCCCACGCTGCCTCCTTCCACTCACCGCTTGCCTCTCCCTTCCCCCAAATCTGGCCTACATCCGCTCACATCGGACTGCCGGTCATTCCCAAACCACACGCTTTCAATCCACCTGTCGGTGTCCCTGCTGATCTCTCTGCCAGGAAGAACCTTCTACTCTCCGTTGCCTGAGGAAATTCACCACTAACTTTTGTCCAATTACAGCTCCGCCCCCCCATCCCTGGGGAACACGTTCCAGTTTCCTCCGTGGATGCCTGAAACCGTGGAGAGGACCAAATCCTAACATACGCTGTTCTTTTTTCCTATATGTGCATACCTGTGATAAAGTTTAATTTCTAAATTAAGCGAAGTAAGAGATCGAGAACAGTAACTAATAAAACGACTATAACTATATACTGTCATAAAAGTGGATGGGGTCTTTGTCTCAGCAATTTTCAACCTTTTGCATCTCATGGCACACACAAACTAATGACTAAAACTCTGCAGCACACCAAAAAACACATATTTTGCTGATCTGACAAAAAGAGGGTGGAATTTTGATCCATTCACACCAGACAGTGACTGTTGTGTTGGCTGTTGTCTTTTTTTTTTTTTTTTTGATAGCCTAAGGGAAAAGAGGTCATGCCCCTGACTAAATACTCAGGTATTGCATGTCTTAAAAATTCCTGCAGCACACCGGTTGAAAATTGCTGCTCTCCAGTGCGGGCAGAGGGGGACAGCCCAGGATTTCATCATGCTAGTCAGAACAAAGCACAATTTAAAACTTAGGAATTGTTCATTTCTGGAATTGTCCATCGAATGCTTATGTGGGGACTTGGGTTGACCACAGCTAACAAAGGACCGTGAAAGCCTGGATGGGGGGTGGGGGGGGGCGCTGCCACACCACCTTCTCCAGGCAGAGTGACAGTTGCACTTCCGGGGCAGTGCTCCCAGGCTGCCCTGGCTGTCTGCCAATCAGCCCCCGTTAGCCTATGCACTTTCAAAAACGGAGAGGCCCCGTATGCACAGTGCAATGCCTCGTTCAACACAGGCCCTCGGGAAATGGTTGTTGAATTAAATCGTCTACCGATGCGCAAAGCACCGTGCCAGGCCTGGAAGAGACGTAGAACATAGTCTCTGCCAATGAGACGCCGCAGTCTCCCGAATTCATGACTGTGACCATTCATAATCACTTAAAATTAATAAGAGGAGACCGAGGCCAGCCCTGTCTGTCCAGCAAGGTAAGGACAGAGAAGATGAATGAATCACTCATCATTTCACTAGCGAACTGAGATTACAGTGGTAATAACTACCCTCTATTGAGGATCGGCCAGATGGCAGGCACTGGAAGATGCCCCACGGCCATGGTAATTGTCTTCGGTTTAAAGATGAGGAAAAGGCAGTTCCGAGAGGTTGGGAAACTGGGCTGAGGCCACACAGTAAGTAGCGGAGCCAACGTTCCAACATTCTTTCTCCTGCAGCCAGGAAGGTGGTTCCTCCCCCAGGTCGCACACCCTAGGTGATGATCCATGGGACTGGGACGGTGAGCGGGCCCTGACGGCCAGAATCCACCCTGGAGAGTGGATTGGAATGCAGCCCGGGGCGGGAGACTGTGGCCCCGCACACCCCGTCTCAACCAGCCCCACCTGGGCAGGGAGGCTGGGGGGGGGCTCCCAAAACAGGATCCTGGCTCTGGGGCCAGGCCAGGTGGAGTTGTTAAGACCCAGCTTCTCGGGCGGGAGGGCACGTGTTGGGGCCCAGGCCGGCTCCCAGTGGTCCTCATGCATGCGGTGCACGTTGGGCAGTCTGCCCAGGGTGCGGGGTGCGCGATGCTTCCCCGGCCCAGCAGGGCCCCCTGAACCAGAAGACCCCCCTGAACCGGAAAGCTCCCACATGGCTCGGAGGCACGCAGCCCTTTGGAGGTATGTGGCTGACTCAGGGGTAACGCCACCCTGGGGGAAATTGAGGCACCGCCAGTTGGGGGCCGGGGAGTGGAGCCAGGTACCTATCGCTGCCCCCCACGGAGTCACGGGCTTGCAGTCGGTCACCGGGTCCCGTGGGTGCGTAAGGACGTGCTCTGGACAGTGAGCAGTGTGGTCTAGGGTCCGTCCTTGCAGACAGAGGCATCCCTCGGGGCCACAGCTCCTGGGGTCTGGGGAGCCGCGGGGACCTCGGAGGCAAGAGTGTTCAGGGCGGGCTGCGGGAGCCGCAGGGTGGGCGCTGGTCCCTGCGGCACGAGAGGGGCTTCTGTGAATGGCGGTGAGGTCACCCAGCGGCGTGGCCGGAAGGGAGGAACCCCACGCAGGGCTGTGGCTCTGGGGCCCTGCAGCGGCCCTGCGGCTCCTGGCGCCCAGCCCTGCACACCCACTGTGACAGATGGGAGGGCCCCTGAACCTCCTGGGTCCGGCCTGGGTGGCCAGTGGGCCCGGGGCAGCCGGGTGTCAGGTGAGACCTTAGATGGAGAGCGGAAGACAGGCTCTTCTGGGCTCCTGAACCAAATCTGACCACACACGTGGCCCTGGCACTGTGGCCTTCAGGGGGAGGGACACGTTCCTAAGCAGCTCAGCGGGGGTGGCACCTGCAGGATCTGGGCCTCCTGCCAGCGCCCAACCCACCTGCAGCTCCTACCTGCAAGCCCCACCCAACCTGCCTCCACTCCCCTTCGCAAGCTAATGTCTCTGCCTGCGTTCAAAACCGCCCCCTCCCGGAGGGAAATCCCCTGGTACCTCCAGGAGCAGGCCGACCCTTCTGGGTCCCTATCATGCCCGAGACGACCCAGGCACCGCCGCCTTTCACAGCTTTCTCCCCAGCTGCTGCCGTCTCCTTCAGAACGGGCCCTGCCTTTGCTCTGTGTCCCCAGAATGAATGAAGCTCTGAGAGCAAGTCCCCTCGGTTTCTCCTTGTCCTCCAAAAAGGCAATAATACTTTGCTCTGGGGCAGGAACCTGGGACGAAGGCAGGACAGCTGTGAATTTGCCCCTAGTGATCCTAGTTAGCTTCGAATCCAGGGGAAGCAAAACAGGGCAATAGCTGTGGAGATGTTTCAGGAATTTAAAAATGCTCAAGGAGCGTGCCGTCACTGTCATCCCCAGCCATGTATGGCCACCCCCGAGTCCCCACGGCTCAGCCCTCCGCTGAGAAGATGAGCCTAGAACTAGAGGGGATCCGACCGGCACCTCTCCTACCACCCCTCTCTGGGTAGCCAACCTCAGAGGCCTCCGGTGATTTTTCTGCTCCGTGTCTCAGGCCCTGGTCACCTCGCCTGGGAGACGGCACCTCCTCTCGTGGGTCTCCTGGCCCTGGGACTGCAGGTTCAGTGGCTCAGTTCATGGGGGAAAGTTGACGGTGACCGAGGCCTCCCTCTCCCCGCCCCAGCTCACCAGCCAGGTGAGGGGCACGGGGAAACCCCTCTCAGTGTAAGTGGCCCTTGGCTGCCACCTCCCTGGATCACCGCTTTTCCGACCTCTCCCAAGCCCCTCCAGGAGGGCCCATGGAACCCACCCAGCGCTGCTGCTTGCAGGCCGCCCTCTCCACTTCCTGGGCCCAGGACACCCCAGGACCCAGCCAGGAGCTGGGTCAAGCGCCCCTACAGAGCAGGAAAAGGGAACTGCACCTGGCCTGGACGTCACCCCCACAGTCTCTTCCGAAGAGGGAACGTGGCCAAGCTGGGGCAGCGGTGCAGACTCCCGGTGTCCAATGGCAGGGTCTGCAAGCAAAGACCAAGTGTGAGTGTGAGGGAACCCACAGCTCCCCGGGTCGGACACTCCCACCAGGCGCTGCCGGGCCAGCCTCCGTCACCGCACCCACACCCAGGAGGGCGCCTGCGCGGACCTGCGCCAACCATGGGAGAGGGACTTGCACGTCTTTCATCCTTGCAAAGCTCTCCCAGGGAAGAGACGTCGTTCGTGTTGGACAGAGTGAGGGGTTTCTTTGGGGCTGATGAAAATGTGTGAAGTTAGCGCTGATTGGACAGTCCTGTGACTGTACTGAAACCCCCTGAATTGGACAGGTGAATTTTAAGGTATGTTAACCTTAAAAAGAGTGAATTTTAAGGTATGTTAATTATATCACGCCCAAAAAGCTGTTACCAAAAAAAAAAAAGAAGGACGGGAGGAAAAATAAAAAAAGAGAAAAGATGAGGGAACAAGGCCTGCGGCTGGGGCGACACGCCGCACACAGGTCCGGGGTGACCAGGTGGACCAGGGCAACAGCAGACAGTGGCCGATATCTGTCGGGTGCTGACTCGGTGCCAGGGGCTCCGCTAGATCTTTCCAGACGTCCTCATGCAGTCTTCAAAGCTGCCCTAGGAAGTGGGTCATCAGTTCCATTCTGTGAAATCTATTTTCCAGAGGAGGAGGAGGCTCGGAGACGCCGCCCACGTGTTTCTAGCAAGCGGTAAAGTCTGTGGGAGGGTACAGCCTGTGCTTTCAGCCACTTCGGGGCTGACACTAATTCCTGTCGCTAATTGCTAATGCCCCGAGGCCTCGTGGGGCCCCAGGCCGTTCTTTAAAGAGCTCCCAGAATTGAAATAAACACTGCTCCAGGACGCAGTTACCCTCAGACTGGAAGTGCCTCCTTAGCTCTATCCTCAGTGTCTCCTGCTGCCAAGCAAACCCGTGTCCCATCCCCGCCTGGCCCTTGGGGGCCGACGGCCTGTGGGGAGGACCACCACGCACCGTAGAAGCAGATGAACGGCCGCAGGGAAGAACAGGCCCGTGAGTAAACTCTGGGGGCGTAGCTGTAGTACGTGCCGAGCCCCGCACACAGTCCTGTCCCGAACTGGGGCACCTGTAGCCATCCGGGGATGCTGGCGCCCAGGCCGCTGGACCAGCTCAGAGACCCAGAGGCCCCGTCGAAATAGAGGCCGATCCAGGCCTCCGTCTCACTGGTGATGGACCTCAGGGTCCCCTTGGCATCCTCCTCGGTCGCCGTCTGCAGGTCGGCCAGGTCCGTGTGGTAGGCACGGCAGTGCTGCAGGGCTGCCAGCCACGTCGCTCCTTGGTCAAACCGCGTGAAGGTCAGCTGGCCGATCTGGACCACCCCTGGGGGCCAAGAACACAGAGACCACCCAGCTGTGACTCAGCCGTGGAGGTTTAGAGGGCGAGCTTTAGCACCGCCTGAGCAACGGATTCCGGAGACCCGAGAAAGGAAACACCTCTGTTTGCAGAATTGGGATTCACGTCCTCATATGCTCTCTGACCCAAATGCATTCCCCAGAGCCCATCAGGCTTTGCCTGACGGTCCCTCAGTTTCCCTCTCTAAACTGGCGTTTAAAGCTACCCTTCATTCAGCACCTGCTACTCACTGGCCCTGAGCTCTGCATGTGGACACATCACCTTTATAATCCTCATGTAACCCTGAGAAGTGGATGCTACTAACTTCCTGTTATGGAAGAGGAAAGCAAGGTCCCAGGGGGTGACAACTGGCCTAAATCCATGCCTCGTTATGTGGCAAGGCGAAGGTCTCACGCAGGTGTGCCTGCCGTGGAAAACGGCCCTTTCCACACTACAACTCCACGTTCCGTAACATGCAGAAAACCGACTCCACAGCACAGGTTGAGTGGGGAGTGTGTTTCCGGTGTCATAGAATGTCTCTACCCCAGACAGGAAGGGGGAAATTTAAATACTAAGGCAGTGCTATCCAGAGGGGAAACCCCCCTCACCAGGCGGATGGACCTGGACCGTGAGGAGGTGGCACCCAAGCCCCCACCCCCAAGCCAGTGAGGTGGGGGGCGTCCAGATTGCTGGGAGGCAGCCTGAGCTCTGCCACAGTCCAGGTGGAGACCTCGATCAAGTCACCTCCCCCTCTAGGTCCATTTAATAATAAATGCATTGACTTTCTCCAGGGGCTTCGGCCTGGAGGCAGCAAAGCAGGGAGGGGACCCTCCGGCCAGCCCCCTGGTCCTGGCGGGTGAGCCCAGGGGAAGGCGGGGCTCCTGGTGCGTACTTGACTCTGGAGAGGTGGTCAAGCTGAGAGCCGGCTCCACGAGGCTGTGGTGGCCCTCGGCAGGGTCTGGAAAACAGAAACGGCTCCAGTTACCGGCAGGAGTGGGGCTGCCTGGTTTCCTCCGCAGGCACCAGGAGCTGCCAAGTTGAAGCTGGGAGAAACCGAGCTCAGGTTGGACAGGCTCCTTTGTTCCTATTTACGTCTATTTAATGAATATATATTTATGGAGCTTCCATTGTGTGGTAGATGCTATTCTAGGCCCTAGAAAAATAGCAGAAATAAGACAAGCAGGACCTTTGCTGTCAGAGAGAACCCGAGAAGGAGCCCGCCTTGCGAAGAGGTGGGAAGGGAGACCAGGCCAGGCCAGGGCTAGGTCCTAAGGTGGGAAGGGGCCATGCAGGTTTGAGAAGCAGAAAGCGAGCGGTGTGGCCAGGGAGAGGAATAGGAGATGAGGCCAGGGAGATCATTCTAAGAGCCACGAGGACCTATGCAGGTGTTTCAGCGGTCCGGTTTCCATGTTTAAGAGTTCATTGTTTCAGCAGAGGAGGGAAAAGGGGGTGGAGTCTCAGCAAAGCCGGAAGGCACCAGAGGGAGTGTGGGGAAGTGCCTCCCACCCCCTTCCTGGGCAGGGCGCCCACCCTCGCCCACCACTCCTCTGCCTTCGGAATCCTAGGTCAGACCTGGGCCACGTGGGCGACAGGTCAAGGCCCTAGGCAGGCGTGGTGGAGAATCGGGACTCATCGCTCCGGTCCTCGGTGCCGCCTCTGTTGGAGGGGCCGGGGGTGCTGCAGGGTTGGGCTGGGCCTTGACTGACTGTGCGAAAAGCAGAAACCGGCAGTTCTCACCAGGAAAGTGCTCCCTGGTCTACAGCCATCCGGGCTGGGATCTCAGGCAGAGGTCAGTGCAGTGGGCCGCCTGGGCGGCGGGGCCAGCCGGGGGGTGGGCACGGGGGCCAGCACCTCGTGCATTGAGTGCTGATGGTGGATTTCCTGCAGAGACGCCCCCGGGAGCCAGCTGCACCCACCTACTTCCCAGAAGCAGTGGTCCCCCAAAGAGTGGCTGTCCCACACTCCCCCACCCCCATGAGACCAAACCACCCTGGGATTTATGAGAAGGCGACAAACCTTGAATTCTCTCCTTTCTGCATGGGTGCAAATGACCCCCCCAAACTGTCTTTGCCTTTCTCCTCCCTTTCTTTTCCCACTTCCCCTAAATCTTTCATTGGCAGAAGGAGGGGACAAAGTGGAACTTTCTAGATTTTACTTTTTCTCTACCCTGATTTATAACCTTTTCTCAGAAGGGATAGAAATTTAAGGCCACAGAGAGGAATGTGGCAAATGGAGCTAAGAATCCGGCCGGGAACACACCGTAGTAGCAGATGAAGGGCTTCTGAGATGCGCACGAGGCGGCGCCCAGGCTGGGGACGATGGTCACGGAGTACAGCGTGGCGCAGATGCCCTCCTTGAAGACGGGCAGCACAGTCCACACGGGGGCGGTGAAGGTGGAGCCGCTGGACCAGCTCAGGCTGCCGAGGCGCACGTCGAAGAAGAGGCCGACCCACGCCTGCGTGCTGCTGGTGAGGCTGTAGAGGGTCCTCACTGCGTCCAAGCTGTTCATGCTCTGCAGGTCGGCCAGGTCCGTGTGGTGCCTCCGGCAGTGCCGCAGGGCATCCAGCCAGCTCAGCTCCTCCTCCACCCTCGAGAAGGTCTTGCCGCTGCTCACCAGCTGCAGGGCTGGGCCGGGAAAGGCTGTCACCCCATGGCCATGTCCGCCCCACTCCTAGTCCCCAGAGAGCTGTCGGCCCAGGCAGCCCCCCACCCCCGGCCTCTTCTCTCCCACCCCCAGGCTGCTGACCCTCCAGGGGCCCACAGCTCTGCCTCTGGACCTTTGCACAAGCTGCTCTCTGGGCCTGGAAGGACTAGCCACCCCCTTGTGCTCCCTCTTCCTTTTGCCCAGCGGACTCCTCACCCCTCTCCCCCATTCTGGGTAGGTAGGTGCCCTACCTATATGTGGCAGTGCCCACAGCTCGTGCTGAGTGACAACAGATACTGAGCACCAGTGATGTGCCCCTGGCACCGGGAACCCTCCCAACAGCGCCCTGGGCTAGTGGCACTGTGCCTATTTGACTACTGAGGAAACCAGGTCCAGAGAGGTAAGGGACTCAGCCAAGACCACCCAGTGGGAAGGACCCAGGTGTGGCACCAAGGCCCCGAGTCACCCCGTGGAACTGCCTGGACATAGGCTGCAGGGGCTCGGAATCGGGGCTGCGCAGCAGAATCTCCTGCGGAGCCTTTCGCGCACGCTGATGCTCAGGCCACGCTGGGTGAGGATCTGGGCTTTCTGGGGCCAGCGTCAGCACGTTTATAAAGCCCCAGCCAAGGGACCTTTTTGCTTATATGTCTGCACCACCAGGTCCAGGCAACGCGGGAACAAAAAACAAGCCACATTCATCATTATATTCCCAGCTCCCAGTACTTTAGAAAGTCTCAATGTGTTGGAAACGAATGAATGAATGAACGAACGAACAAGCAAATCAAACTTCCAGAAACCAACCCCAAGCCCCGTGACCTCCGCATTCGCTTCCTTCCTTCCTGACTCCATGCCCTTGCCAGGGTCCCAGCAAACAAGGGCGGCTCAGGGCTACTCTGCTTTGCCCAGGTGCCCTGTGCAGAGGGGTCAAGGGGGTTGAGGGCCTGGGGCCAGGATCCCGGGGGTCCTGGGCCCTAAGGGACCAGCCTCCAGCCAGAGGCCCCAGGAGAGGAAAGTAAGACAGAAGGACCGTGCACACAGCGTCCCATGTGTGCCCAGGGTGGGGGAAGACAGGGAGAAGGACCAGGAAGGCGCCTGCCGAAAGGAGCGAAGCCCCTCACACCCACCAGAGTTCCAGATGCTTCCTGTCGCCGAGAAGAATTGGAGAACCACTGTGTTGGAGAAAGGGGATAGAAGCAAAAATTACTCTTTCTTATGATGTGTGATCCACTTTGATGTTTTTATCCCATTCCATTCGATTGTTTAAAATCACTGGTCATGGCCCACCAAGGCGATTTTAGGCTCTCACGAGAAACCCGTCTCCCCGCTGACCTCCTGGTGCCTCAGTGTCCCGAGGGGGCCTCCCAGATTTCGCCCTCCGCCACCGAGCACTGCACATGCATCTGTCTGGCTGTCATTCTGTCCAAACGCATAGACTCAGCCTCCAGGCTGCTCTGTCCTGGTCCCCCCAGTTCATTAAGTAGCACCCCTCACACCAGCATCTCCATCCCCAACCCCGGAGTCGCCGTGGGTCCCTCCCTTCTCTTGTGCTTGACATCCAGTCCCACAGAAAATACGGTCAGTTCTGCAGCCAACGTGTCTCTTGAACCCTCTTGAATTTTCCGCTTCTTTCCAGGCCCCCTGCCGCCTTGGCCCAAGTCACAGCACCGGCCCCAGCGGGTCCCTCTGGGCTGCCCTCCCCCTCGGCCAGAAGGACCTCGCTAAGACATTCCTTCTGGTCGGTCACCCTGATCATTTCCTTCCCCGCCCTTGTCACGTTCCACAGTGATTGTATTTACTATCTCCTTGCGGAATGGGAGCTGGGCGAAGCCAGGCGCCTGCCAGGCACTTAGTAAACACCTGCTGGTTAGATTAGATGCATCAGTGAGGACGTGAGTGAGTGAACCGAGATGCAGAGCAGCAGGCTCTGGCTGTGCACCCTGGACCCTGCGCCCGAGGACTCAGGAGGGGAGGGCGAGAGGAGCAGCCGCTGCCTGAGGCCACCAGCCCGGGCTGAGGGCTCGTCACCAGGCCTGGGCTCACGGCTGAAAGCATTGCTTTCCACTTTGTTTCCCTGTCAGCCTCCAAATCTTGGAACCTCGGAAAGGCCCCTTCCCTCCGACTCCAGCCCTGGGTGTGCTCAGAGCCTGGCGTGTGCACACGCGTGCATGCGGGTGGTGGGGGTCCTCACCTGCTGCGCTGAGGGACACGCGCAGCCCCAGGGCCACCATGGCTGCAGCCCAGGACAGGCGGCCGGTGGAAAGGCTCCTCACCTCTGCAGAGGCTGCACCTGGTCTTCTGGTCCCTTCTTCCCTGCTCTCCACTCCACTCCCCTTTCCTGCCCGAGCTGACAGATTTTACTAAACAAATACTTGTCCAGCGCCTACTGCCTGCCAGCCACTGTGCGAGGGGCTGGGGGTGCAGAGCAGAAAAGATGCCGGTCCTCCTGCAAGTGACAGGGGTCAGGAAACAAGGAGCGGAGGCAGGGGAGGGGAGCCCCGCTCGGGGGCTGGCCGCCAGGGCAGTGGGCGGCAGAGGGCAGGCTAGGTTAGGCCTCTGGGGTCCTCAGGGGCAGAGGAGCAGGAGAGGAAGGACGGAAAAGGGGGAGGCAGAAGGCACTGGCATGTGCAGGTCAAGCTTGGCCGGAGTCTCCCCCACCCCCCGCCCGCCCTCATGGCAGCCACACTGCCTGCTGGGACAGGCCAGCATGGTGCCCCCCATAGGGGAGAAAGCTGTGGCTCGGAGAAGTGGGACAACTTGCTGAAGACATGGGGCAAGGAGCAGGGCGGCAACTCCAACTCAGGTCACTGGGAAGCACCGGGTGGGGGTGGGGGAGAATGGGCCCCTACGGGCCCCACTTCAGTGAGACCACAGGCCCCCACCAAGTCTAGGCTCTGCTCCCTGATGGGGCACAGACCAGGGACCAAAACTCTCCCCCCTTCACCCTCCTCCTCTCCCTCCCCCGCAATATCCTGTTTATGCACAGAGCGCTCTCCATCCCCCAAGGGCTAAGTTTTTGGAAACGAAAGCCTGAAAGACTTTATTCTGCCCTTTGCCCTTCACACCCTTCCCGAAGGAAAGGGCAGGCGGCCCTCTGAAAAGGCAGAGGGAAGGGGAAAGAATTATTAATGCCTCCACAGCAGCATAGTGCCAGAATATTCTCTTGTGCATCGATGGCCTCAGATGACTTCACCCAGCAGCACCGCCCCCTTGTGCCTCGCTCTGAGGGCCACTCCCTGGGGACAGAGGAACACCCGACAATCCCGGCCTGGAAAACACCACCCCTGCCAGGACCCTGTCGCTCGGCCACTCGGCCATTCACCCAGGTGTCCTCACCTCTCTTGCCTTAAGGGCTCCGTGGGGCACACCTGCGTGGGAGCTCTGCCACCCTGGGGGGCCGGCCCGGCCTCTAGGCTGTGAGCTCCCCGAGAGCAGGGACTGTGCCTTAGACACGAAGCACTCGCCCGGCGCCAAGGATGGCAAAACCTCTCAGTACAGGGGCGGTGTTAGGGTTTGTATTAGGAGGACTTGCAATTATTATTCTTTTTGGGTCCCCACTCCCACCCAGGACCCTGTCTGGTGCCCAGCAATCCTGAGTGCCGGGCGGGGATGGGGGGGCGCTGGTGAGGGGGGGAAGAGGACAGCCCTGCGTCCCATGACATCCGTGTCACTGTGCTGTGTCAGGAAGCCCAGGCAGGGTACGGGACAGGGAGAAGGAAGCAGCGGGCTCCCTCGGTGGCCCAGGAACAAACACATGGTTTGCATGAGCCACAGGAAGCAAAGGAGTTCATGGGACCTCAGTACCATCTTCCCCGCCCCCACCCCTCCCTACACCCTCGGGCGCAGGTCTACCGGGTGCACTTGCCCACTGCCTGACAGGCTGTTCCTCCCAGAGGCCAGGGCCCCGAGGGGGAGCCGACCTGCCCACCCTGGCTCTGTCCCCAGGCAGGGGGCTTTCTGAGGAGGGGTGGCCCGTGACCGTCTGGGGCCCTTGTCAGAGATGTGCCCTGCGGCCACGGCACACCCAATCCAGCGGGCAGTTGGCCCATATGCATTGAATAAGTGAGCCACTCACACTGTCATTGACCTCCTGGTGTGGGCGTGACCTGTTGAAGTCCGTGGGGCCTTGTGGGGCCATTTCTGCCTGAGGGGAAGGTTCTGTGACATCCCTGCGCAGCAGGCCCCCCATCAGTGGGCCTGTGTCTCCCAAGGCTGCTATCTGAGGCCTGTCCTCGGGGCCACTGAGTCAGAGGGGAGGGACGGAGCCCTGTCTGCAGTGTGCAGGGGCCTCACATGGACGTGTGTTTGCAGCCCTGATTTTACAAGTGTCAGGGGGGAGATGCTAACACGGGACGTGGGCTGCGTGTTCGGGGTGGTCCACGCCTGCAGTCCCTCCACAAGGAAGGCGGTGGCTCTTGTCCCGTGACTGCGGGGCTCTGGGGAGGGGTCAGACGTGCCAGCTGGGCAGCCAGGCTGCCGGGGCTCCATCACAGCTGCCACGCCAGGCTCCGTGACTGCAGAACAGTTCAGCTCTGAGTTAATCCGCTTCTTCACCGATAAAACAGGAATAACAATCGTGCCTACCTCTTGGCATAGTTGTGTGGATTAAATAAACATTCAAAATGCTTGGTTAAGACGCTGCTTTGTAACAGTGATTTCCCATACCCCTGCAGGTGAACCCTTGACCTAGTTCAACCTATAAGCGAGTCTGGCAGGGTCTCCAGGAAATCACTGAGCCCGAGAATCCAGGTCCACGGGCCCAGCGCCCCTCTCCGGGGTGAGCGAAGTCCTTCCTTAGCAATGGGAGAGCCTAGTGTCTCCTTGCACCTGGGCCACCCTGTTCTGCCGCAGGGAAAGGACGCCGTGTAGCCCCAGCGGCTCGCACGCCCCTCTGGTGTTAACCGTGCTGGGCAGCGGGGGGTGGGGAGGCTGGGTGGGCTCGAGTGGGGTCTGCACTCTTGAGAGCAGGTCTGAGAACAGGGTCGTTTGACCCCCCAGACTAACAGTCCACTGTTGGCAGGAAGCTTTGCCAGTGACATCAACAGTTGGTTAACAGATATTTTACATGTTAAGCGTATTATACACGGTGCTCTTATAATAAAATTAGACAAAAGAAAACGTCATTAAGAAAATCATACAGAAAATGTATTTACAGTAGTGAACATATTTATTGACAAAATTTGCATGTAAGTGACCCCAGTTTGAACCCGTGTTGTGCAATTATAGTCCCCCAACGAGGGCCACCCAAGGGGTTGCCACTCAGTGTCATCGCTTCCGTGACAAGTGGGGATTTGGAGGTGTCCGCACTAGAAAGGAGGCTGTTAGGGACTTGGCGGCATCTGTGGACAGGCCTCGAGCACAGGGGCTGGAGGAGCCAGGAGTATGACCGCCGTCCTCCATCTGGACGCCACCCAGAGAGGGAAAGAGACACCGGCCAGGCGCGGCAGCCCCGGGAGCCGTATTTGGCAGGAGCGCCGGAGCCTCTGATGGTAAGTGTCTCTCTATCTCGCACAGCAGGCTGTTCGGGAACGGCTGGCCCGGGGACGCCCTGGCAAACACGTCCCTGTCACGGGAACGCCCAGGAGGAAAAAAGCCCATGATCCTCACACAATCCATTCTCTCCGGCTTCACTTCCCGTTAGCCGGGTTGAGTTCGCGGGAGACTTACATGTATCTCTTCAGAATATTCTCTTTTGTTCCTAAAATAGAGGTACTAGACGTTCCTGTGATAGAAACTGGGTGATTGTTCCTTAGAAACAATAGAATAGGATTATGCTTCTCACCTAGGTTGGACACACTATTTATAGAAACGATCTGAGAGCCAAGGGGACATCCTGAACGGGGGAAAGCTTTGAGAAGCGCCTGCCAATCAGGCAAGCGGGACCCTGCATCCGCCAGCACATTAAGTCCCCAGAAGATGTGCAATGTGGGCAGGCTGCCCAGGACCAGGAACCGACTGGGCGCAATGCTGCCAGGGTGCGGTAAGAGCCAGTGACCTAGGCCAGGACAGTCTGGGATTGACCGGAGGCCACGGCCGCCAGGATCCTGGGCACCTTAGTGAGACACTCGGTCCAAGGTCTTTGGGACGCTGGGTTGCCAGTGGCCATGCAGGCCCATCTGCATGGAAGACGCTCTCTCCACATTTTCTGGGCTTCATCTCAGGCCAGATCCCAGAATTTCACTCCCCTGGACTCACAACATTGTCCTCACGAAACTGGAAAAACCAGGACGCTTGTAAGGAAAAGGAAACCCCAGTGACGTCCAGGTGGAGAAGAGAGACACATGGCTGCTTCTTTCTCTCTCTCCTGACATTCCTTTCCCCTCTGGACTCCAGGGCAGCCTGGGCGGGCTGTGTGCTCCCGGCCCCGCTCCCAGGGGCTGTCGCTGGGAGGGGCGTTGGGAAGAGCAGGGCCGAATGTTCGGGAAGAGGGGCCTGCAGCGCGCAGGGAAACCCCTACATCAGCGTCAGCCCAGCGCTTCACCCCACGGTGAAATCTTAGAGAAGCAAACCACGTGAGGCTCTGATTCAGGGTCGGCCCACGGATTTCCTCGGCGCTTCCGGACGGTGTCCATGACAGCAGCGAAGGGCTGGGAGCGTGGATGGTAGGTACCGTGAGAAGGCACAAGCCTGGAGCTGTGGGTCTTGTTACATTTCTGTCCAAACGAGGACAATGATGTGTGCGTAATTTGTGAAGCAGTTTTACAAGGAAACCTCGACGTCTTGTAAGACCCAGTTTCCTGACATATAGGCCACTGGGTTCCTGTGACCTGCTTGGCTGGAAGGAGGCTCACCGAACAGCCTCACAGCCAAGCTAAGAACTGTGGCTGCTAGCCCACGCAGGCTGGCGGCCGGTCGGGGAGGCAGTGCTCATAGTCACGGGGCTGGCCGTTGTTGAGACGGAGTGGGCCGTTTCCACCCGAGTTTCGCGCTCAGGGCTGTAGGGTGTTTAGAAACCATGGGGATGGGGTGGGGGCTGGGGAGCTTACCACCACTCCCTCCCCCACCGCACACACTGAACGGAGTGACAGTCACATTCCCCTTTGGTTGTGACACAGTAAGATCAGGGCTGTCACCAGGGTGAGGGCTACAAAACGACCAGCTAGGAAGTGCATCCGAAAGGCTGCGGCGGCCCCCCAGGAAGCCCGCTGCCCGGGCCGGGGAAGGGCAGGAGCATGCAGCGTTGGACCGGAGGGAGGGGTGCGGAGTCGCGGGGGGTGCGGGCACTGTTTCACGCGCGGGTGGCGTTGGTTCCCGTGCGCCGTGCTGTCAGCCTCAGTTTCCAAGCGGGCCTTTCCGGTGGCGACTTGTGTCTGAAGTGAGGGGAGAAAGGAAGTGGACGGCTCAGGGACACACTAGGAGAAATCGGGCTTCTCCCCCAGACCCTGAGTGATTTAGTTTCTGTGGGAGGCTGTGCCCCTCTGACTCGCTATCGAGCACAAACTACAGCTACGCTCAGAATGGCCTTTTCCTTAGGGGCTGCCCTCCCCCACCCGCACCCCCAGAGGCTTCTCCCCTTTAGCACTGAGCCCTCGTGGCTTCTTGCCACGCCCTCTTCCCGGGTGACAGAAGAAGCAGATGAGACTGGGGTGGCAGGGGGAAGGGACAGGGCCAGCCGTGCAGATAGGACAGGGAATCAGAAATCCTCCTGCTGAGACGGGCGCCCCAGCCCGGGGGCCCCCAAAGCGAAGACAATCAGCACAGCGTGTGCACGTTGAACCAGAGACTTCTCAACCCAAGACAGCTTCAGCCCGAGGAAGGGTCCATCCCCGTGGGGAGCGCATGGCAGAGGGAACTGTGCGTGGGCTCCAAGGAGTTGGTCCTGGGGGCAGACCCCTCCTCCTAGTCTGTTCAGCGGGGACGTCCTGCTGGGGGAGAGCCTGCGATTCTCGCTTCTCTGGAGGTGTGTCCTGTGCCTCAGCCGTAGCCGGCATGGTCCCTGGGGGGGGGGGGGGGGGACTTTGGAGCCCGACCCAAGTGCCTCATCTCAGCGGCCAAGGCACCCCAGGCTCAAAGCTGCGGTGACACCCCTGGCCAGCATGGGGGTCCCAGGCATTGTGACCTCAGCTGTGCCACACACAGAGAGGTGGCTGTCTCTCCCTCTCCTTGGCCTGTAATCGGCACAGGACAGTGGCCTGGTCACGGCCCGTCGTGGGGAGGTTGGGAAAAGAACACTCTGGCCTCCTCCATCATGTCGGCCAAGAGGGCAGAACTGAAGAAAACAAACCCGGTAAAGGAGACACGGCCACAGTGAGGGGGGCCTCTGGGCTCCCACTGAATGGAGATGGGGGGCTGGGCAGGGTGCAGAGCCCGCCTGATGAGTCCTTGGCTTATTTCATCTGTCCTGAGCATGAAGTGGCCTCTCAGCCTGGAGGCAGGGTGGGGTGACTCCTGGCCTTGGGGTGGGACGGAGAGGGGACTCCTCTGACTCCCTCTGGGACAAGGACACGGGATACCAAGCCACACCCCGACCGCTGCTGGGCCGTGACCCCACACCAGGCCTGGGCCAGGCCCATATCTCATGGCCTGTCTCGGGGGTACGGTAACTTCATCCACTTTACAGAGGAGGAAGTGGAGGCCAGAGGGACTGAACCAGCCCGCCAGCCAGTAGGGAGGACAGCTGAGATTAGAACCGGAGTCTGTGCTCCTGAAGTAGTGCTTGCATGTCTTCCTACCCTCCCTGGGGGTGCTTCCCCGCCCAGGCAGCCCCAGTGGGACGGGCAGGGGGGCGGTTGGAGGGGGCCAGGCACATGCTCATTGAGTTGTGTATTGCACAACAGAATTTGAGTTGTCGCGACTGGGGGCTGGGGGACATGTGGGCTGAGGTCTAGCACAGTGGGACAGGCAGGGCTGGGCGGGGGCTCCCCCTGCAAGGGGCGGGGAGCCTCCCAGCCCGGATGCCTGACAGGCGGAATCCCCACTGCCCACCTCCACAGAGCAAGAACTACAAGGCCATTTGCCTGGAATTGAAGCCAGAGACGATCAAAGTAAGAAGCTGTTTTGAGGCCATGCTGGCAGCCAAGCCTGAGAGCCCTGGGGAGGTGACTTGGAATCAGGGGTCATTCTCTGTTGCTGGTGGCCAAGACCTGTCCCAGGCGCTGGGGTACATTGAGAGGCAGACAAGCTCCCCGCTCTCATAGAATGTCTCACTGATAACTAATCAGATACAAACACAAATAAGGAAAGATTGAGCAGTGCCACTGTTGTGCAGAGAAGTAGAACAGGGAGACCTGACGGGAGGGCTGCGGCAGATCGGGGGTCAGGAAAGGCCTTCCTCTGAGCCGAGAGCTGGAGGACCAGACTCCAGCCACTCGGAGGCTGAGGAAGAGCATGGTGGGCAGAGGACGCAGCTGTGCAGGGGCCTGGGACCCAGAGCTAAGGCCCAGGGGGCAGTGGGGTGGATGAGCTCAGAGAGAACTGAAGGGTGGAGGTGGGGCCACCAGCTGTCACCTGTCTGCCCTGGCCCAGAGGGAGACACAGAAACTGGGGTGATCCCTCCTGCCCTACCTACCCCACAGCTGCGATTTCCAGCACTCTGTGTTTCTGGTTTCAATCAAC
Organism: Micronycteris hirsuta; assembly: GCA_004026765.1. Classification (NCBI taxonomy): domain Eukaryota; kingdom Metazoa; phylum Chordata; class Mammalia; order Chiroptera; family Phyllostomidae; genus Micronycteris; species Micronycteris hirsuta. Next base: position 63,078 of record PVJI01008131.1, read on the forward strand.
AGACATGTGACTACAAAGGAATTAAACCAGAAGGGCCATTTACCAAACCGGGAGGGACTCGGGAGCTAAAGGTAGGAGTGTGAGCCCAGGTGGTAGGGTGGGATTAGCCCGGTGAAGCGGGGGCTGCGGCGGGGGTGGGGGTGGGACGGGGGCGGGGCCGGGGGCAGAGTGCAGCAGAACAACTTCCTCCGGGAACAACCTTGGGCATCAACGGTTGTCCTTTGGGCCCAGTGACTTCCTTCCCCCAGGCTCTTTCTGTTTGTTTCTTTTAACTCTTTATTTTGAACTAATTTCAGACTTGCAGAAAAGTTTCAAAAATGGCACGATGAATGGTAGTGTCCTGTCACCCAGACTCCCCAGCTGTTGGCATTTTATCACGGCCCACTCCCTCGCACTCGTCCGCACACTTTCGCGCTGTTTCCCGAACCCTGTGAGGGCGCACTTCTCTCAAATTTCCGTGCGAGTTTCCTAAAAACAAGACCACTCTCTTACATGGCCACAGCAGAATTCTCAGCATATCAAAATCAGGGCATTAACATCGACACTATGCTCCTCTACAGCCCTTATGCTAATTTCAAGAATTATCCACAGATGTCTTTCGAGAAAAAAGCAAAAAACACCTTTTCTGTCCGGGACCCAATCTGGGATCACACGCGCGTCCAGGTTCCGGGCCTCTTTCGCCTCCTGACGTCCGGAGGAGTTCTTCAACCTCTGGCTCTTGGGACAGTGACATTTTTGAGGACTGCAGACCATTCGTTCACTTTGTAGAATGCCCCTCGGTGTGCGCGGCCTGTACAGTTTTGACGGTCACCTCACAGAAGCACCAGAGGCACACGATGTCGGCATGTCCCTCGATCCTGCTTTCTTAATCGCACTCTTTCTGTCCTCCCGAGTGGGATGCGTCTCTCCGTCCCTTCTCTGTCCACGCCCCAGGACCTTTCCTTTCCTCCTTGGGCAGTGTCCCTTCCATCCAAGACATTCTTTACTCCTTCTCTTCCCCCTTTTATTTCCTCAGAATGAACTCAGGGAGGTGAGGGAAGAGCTCAAGGAAAAAATGGAGGAGATAAAACAGGTAACAGGATGTGACTTTTCAGAACGTGGAGATAAAGGGTGTCTTCCAGGAAAGTGCAATGCCACTCTTTGAACAGTGGTGGAAATCAGGAATTTCATGGAAAAAGCTCTCAAATGAACCTGGCCCAAATCCCTGCCTGTCAGGCAGCTTAGGATATCTATTTCTTACTTGTTTGATGCGTAAACCCAGAGTTTGAATGCTAAGCGCTCTCAAAGGGGACTTACAGATGAGGTTGGGGAGAGAGAGGGGGGCTGATTGGAATTCGGGGGTGGGCAGGGACCAGTTCCGTTCTTCCAGTCACGTCCCCTGAGCAAGCTGCAGAGCAACAACACCTCTCTTCCCGCCTCTTCGATGGCATTGCCTGAAGCGCCCTCAGGGAGAAAGGATGCTCCAGTGAGAAGGCGACAAGGTGTAACTGAAGCTGCGGTCTGAGCTCCGCAAGAAGCCCAGGGTTAGGTCCAAGTTGGGCCGAGGCTGGTGGTGGTGGTCGCTTGCTGGTCCCTTCATTGGCCCCTTGGGGAGACCATGGCTTTAACGGGCCACGACTAGTCTATTCCTCGAGCTTCATCCAGCTCACTCCAGCAGACAGCTGCTGCCCTTTGCCTCTGAAATGACGCCACAGTCAGTGATGTGCCCTGTGTCTTTCTTCCTTGTCAGATAAAAGATGTAATGGACAAGGATTTCGATAAACTCCAGGAATTTGTGGAGATTATGAAGGTAAGCATTTACTGAGTGCCCTCCACGGGCCAGCACCATACTAGGATTTGTGGAATCATGCCACACCCCAAACTCTGTGGCAAGAAAGAATGAATACGTGAGTGGCAGGCTAAGTGATAACAGGATGTCGGTTAATTGAGAGTTGAGGGCAGTGAGTAAGGAAAGCGGGCTGGGGTAACTGGGAAAGTCCTCATCGAGAAAGTGAGTCTCCACGTGAGCCTCGAAGGCTGCATTGCAAGCTTAATTCGAATCTAACCGAAAGCCCAATCAGATTCTTTTTAAACCCAACAGTCACTAGGAGGATCATCAGGTTTTGGAAACATGGCTCTCAGACTTCGCTGCGTTTCAGAATCACTGGCACAAAGAAAACAGAGCCCAGGTCCTATTCACTCATTTTATCTTATTTTAAAGTTTTATTCATTGACTTTTATTTTTAATTTTACTATTATTACTTAATCCTCACCTGAGGATATATATTTATTAATTTTAGAGAGAGAGGAGGAAGGAGAGAGAGAGACATCAGTGTGAGAGAGAAGCATCGATCAGTTGCCTCCTGCCTCCTCTTCGACCGGGAATCGAACCTGCAGACCTTTTGGTGCGAGGGACAGCGCTCCAACCAACGGAGCCACCTGGCCAGGGCCAGCCCAGTCCCATTTGGATGGGTCTTTCAGCCTTGGGTTTTTTTCACGGTCTCCAGGTGAAAATTTGACAGCCACCGATGTAGAAACATAAAAGGCAAAAGCAGATACCTATAACATTTCAAGAGTTGTAGCTACCCCTGTGGGGTATTAACATTTATACTAAAGCCACAATCATCAAATCCAGGTAGTTCAGCCCAAGGATAACCAGCAGAGATAACCCTGGATCTGCTGGGGAGGCAGTGAGAATACCTGTGAGGCTTTCTAAGATTCATCTTCCTGGGCCCAGGCCCAGAGGGACAGGGTGGGCACAGATGCTTCACACTTGGAGGGATGCTGATGCTCGCCCCTGGGGAGAGCCAGGCCCTCAGCGCTGCTGCAGCAGTTACTCACCGCAGTCGCGCCCGGGAGTCGCCTACACTGCGGCTCTGACCCCCCTGTATGCAGGCTGCGCCCCAACAACACGCCAGACCTCTTGGGGTGAGGCCCAGGGTCAGTGGTTTTTCAAGATCTCTTCGTGAGTCCATTGTATACTCTAGTTGGGGAACCTCAGCTCTATTAAACTTAAAATAGGAAAAAGATGGTTTTTTAAAGGTCAGTGAGAAGGAAAGGCTTATGTAATAATATTAATATTGCTTGCATATATGAAAACTTAATTCAGATAATTTTGTAAGCTGGAATAGTCTACAAAGTGCATTTAAATGCTAAAAACCAATAAGAAGAAGGTGTATATAAGTATTTAACCAGAGGTTCTAAGCAAAAATACAATGGAAGAAATCACAAAGGAAATACTGCTATATTTAACAATTTTTTTAAACATTGAAATTAGAACAGAACAGCCTCATAAACAATTAAAAAGCAAACAACAGTTTTAGAGAACAATTTTTCCACATAGGACGGACACAGACAACAGGTTTTTGTCTGTTACGCATGGAGCTGCACAAATCAGTAAGAACCAAACAGAAAAATGGGGAAAGGGCAGGAGCTGAAAATCCACAGAAGAGAATATAAGTAAAAAGCAATAAACATGAAAAGAGTTACCTCATGAGTAATCCAATGAATGCAAATGAAAACAATAATTAGATAAGTGTCGCATTTGAATAAGCAGTTTTAATCTATGACAACTATAGAATAAGATAGAAACGCTCAGTACTGCTGATCAGACTTCAAGTTTGTAAAAAACTGAAAAGGAACCCCAGCCAGCACGGCTCAGTGGGTTAGGCATCATCCCACAAAGCAATAGGTCGCCAGTTCGATTCCTGGTCAGGGCACGTGCCTGAGTTGCAGGTTCTGTCCCTGGATTGAGATGGGCCCAGACGGGGCATTTATGAGAGGCAACTGATCAATGTTTCTCTCTCACGTCGATGTTCCTTTCCCTCTCTTTCTCCTTCCCTTACCCTCGCTCTGAAAATAAATAAATGAAATCTTTTTAAAAAGTATCAAACCCCCTTGACTTATTAATTCCACTTTTCAGAATTTAACCTCTAAGAATGATCAGAAGTGCCAGCATGGAGGGAGGGATGGATGGATATATTCACACACACACACACACACACACACACACACACACGTATGCCTGTACACGTGTGTATACATATATGTATATGTGTACACATACATAGCACACACATGTACACACATAGATAGTGGCAAATATCTGGAAATAACCACAATTTTAACAGTACAGAAAAAGCCAAATAAATGATGACATATCCATATAATGAAAATCAGGAACTATTAGACAGTGTTTAAAAAGGATGCTTATAATAAGAAGTTAAAAAAAGCAAGACGCAAGTCATATATACAAGCTGACCTCACCTCAATGGGAAAAAATAGCTAAATGAACATAGAGAAAAAGACTGGAAAGAAATAGACCAAAAAGATTATTGCTGTTTCCAGGTGATGATAATTTTTCTCTTGTGTTCCTCTGTATTATCCGGATTTTCCGCAAGGGCAAGTGCTGTCTCCACAGTGAGATGCAAGCGCTGGGGGAGGGGGGAGGTGCTGGTGGGCAGGGCTGGGCAGCGGGGCAGGAGGAGGCTATTTTGAGCGCGGGCACAGCTTGCGCGCAGCATGGAGGCAGGAGGAACATGAAGTGCATCGCCGTCCACGGGGAGATCGGTCTTCACAGTGGGGTCATTTGGGGAAACTGTGAGAAGTGAAGCGGACGGGGCACCGCGGCAGCGGGGCGGGAAGGCAGTTGAAAGGCAGCAGACAGGCTGGGACTGGGCTGTGTAAGTCAGTCCGGGCCTCTGGAGATGCTTAATCACAGAACCTGCCAGGAGCAGTGTTTCAGAAAGCTGCCCCGCAGCTGCTTGCAAGGTGGCCTCGGGGGCCCCGGGGAGCCGGTGGGGGTCGTCTGGAGCAAAAATATCAGACAGGCAGCCGCATCCGGCTCAAGGTAGAGAAAACTGGACCAGGTGTAGGGACAGAAGGACAGGTGAGTCAGAAGGACGTGCTGAAGGGAAAGCAGCGTTCTCGGTGACCAGCGCAATACAGAGAATGAAAGGCCAGCAGCCGTGAGGACACCAAAGCTTTCATCTGTGTGATCAGAAGAAAGTGTGGCAATGACATCGGTGGTCGGGAAATAGAACTAATGTAGAAGAGAAAATGAGGGGGGTCGTGAGGAGTTAGAAACGACGGCCAGACTCATAAGAATATGAGAGGTTTGGGCTCTGGTTTTTTGGGCCCAGGAGAAATTTTGACTTCAAGCATATTTTTGACTCGACTTCTGAATATAAATATTTTATTCAAAATTTAAACTAGCATTTAAAACTGCTTTTCAAGAAGGTATTTTTTGAAATCATCATAACCCAGACAGTATAATTTCGTGATCAAGTTTTTACAGTAGTTCAGTAAACTTTCCAAAACTTTTATTTTTTATTACAATTATTTTCCTTGAAGCAAATTATTTTTGGTTTAGATGTTATGGTATTTGATCCAACCTGGTCATGTCCATTACTGTCCATGACAGCATCTGCCGTCTTAGAATCTCTTTGGGGACCACTATTCCTACCCAGTTTTCCCAGGTCAAATTTAGAAACCTCAACTTTGCCTAGAAGATTTTACCATTCTTTCAGTTCCTAGTAAATAATCCACGGGAGGCGCTATTTGAGCTACTGCCAGTTTTATGTTGTGTTGACCGTGTCTGCCAGGAACTGGGTAAAAGATGGAGCGAACAAATGCACAGCCTCTGGGTGCATGGCGGGGTCAAAACATTGGTGTCAAAGTGTCTTTTGCAGGGGTGGGGGTTGTGTCACACAATTTCCTGTCTTGGTTCTGCCATTTGATAAGCCTTGAACCAAGACAGATAAGGGTTTCATCCGAGTGTGAGTGAGTTCAGGTGAAACAGCGCCTGGTCTCTGGCTTCCCTGGGGACTTTGGACAAGCCCCTAGTGACCCTACCTGGTGCTCAACCCCATCATGGAAAGGGGGAGGCAGCCCATGTCAGGTACACCCCATAAGCCACTGCGCCCGAGGCCAGTGAGCATTCTGAGGAAGTAAGGTGCCGAGGTGCGGTCTCTGAGCCACGAGAGAAAGGGACTCCAAAGGCCCTTCAAGACGTAGCTTCCGGCTTTGAATTCTCTCTTGAAGGAAATGCAGAAGGATATGGATGAGAAGATGGATGTTTTAATAAATATACAGAAAAACAACAAGCTGTAAGTATAGTCAATACCCTCTCTCCTCATCCCTGAAGAATTTTCCCCTGCGCTTAGCTGAGTGTCCTCGGGGTTCAAGGACTCTCAGACCCTTCAAGGAGCTGTCTTGCTGTCTCTGGCCCCAGTGGCTTGGAGTTAAGGCCGTCCGCGGCCACCTGTGCTGTCGTGATCTCCTTGTCATGTTGGAAATTGTCTCCCCATCTCGGCCCCTCCCTGACTGCCCAGTCTGCTTAGAAGAGGACCAAAGGAGCATCAGGACCTCAGGCTGACAGGAAAGCCTGACATGGACTCACACCTCCGGCTCAGGAAATTGGAGGGAGCTGACGGAGCATCGCTGGCTGTTTACAAGAAGAATATGGCACTGCAGAAGCCCAAAAAGGCCCCGCTGGATTTCCTCCATCAATGTGGGACCTGCTGTGTGAGTGAAGCCTGCCCCACCCTGTTCCTCCCTCCCCTCCCCTCGGCACTCTGGTACCTCTAGCTGCAAGGGAACCTGGCTGCACCCCTCTGCAGGCCCCGGGAGGCCTCTGCAGCCGGAGCCCTCTCTGGGGTCTTGCCCTCTAGGCCGGGACATTCCCAAGTCATGACTAAGCAGGACTCAACTCTGAATGTGCCTGCCCCCAAGTGCCACTGTATTGTTTTGTCCTTTCCTATAGCAAAACTTGATGGGGTGCCCAGCAGTCTGGCCATCTTGGACCAGGGAAAAATGATCTTTCTTGTGCCGTTTCTGTCCTCTACAAGAGAAATGTTTGTTGTGTGCCCTAAAGAACAGCTACAATCAGGGGTAGGTGGATCTGGGCGAGATGGGCCTTGTCTCAGTCGGGTGCCCCATCGTCCAGTGTGCCCAGGCTGCGTGCGCATCAGGCCTTGCCTAAGCCCCCGCAGACTCTGCCCCCACCGCCACGCAGTCTCAGAGGATGCGCGGCCCCAGGAAGGAGGGCTGGGCAGTAGCCCGGAGGCTCCCGTGGAGGGGCAGGCGCCTTGCCAGCGGCTGACCCGCCCTCACCTCAGATGTCTGCCACTCTCCCCCTCCAGCAGGACACCTTCACGCCAGGCCTGGGCATCCTCCTAACCCTCGGCATCTGGAGCTGCTTTCTGATGTATATGTGCTTCAACCTCTATGTGACTGAGGATATGCTTCCCACTTAGCGCCACCGCTGAACCTGCCGAGCTCCAGCTGGTCCTCCCCCAACTCCTCGAGCTGCACAGTGAAGGCCGTCGCTCCTCCCACCCCACCCCACCCCGGGCCTCCCTCCCCCTGGATTAAAAGCTTCATCGAAATCCAAAGGGGTTGTCACCAACCTTGAGTATGCAAAGGGTGTGACTTTTTTGTTCTAAATCAGCGCGTTTCAGACTCCAGCCCCTCTTTCTGGTCATCTTGAGGGCCATTCCAACCTCCCCCTGCCCCTGCGCCCACCGCAAACACTATCTCTCTCAATTCCACCTTGTTCTGCAAAGGCCCAGGTCAGAGGAGAGGGGTAGCCCTGAATGCATCAGATGCCTTTCTGTGTAGTGACAGGATACACCTCCACTGCCCTGTCCACCTCCCTCCACGTTCTTCTCTCCTACATTGTGTGTGTTGGGAGGGAGACCTGAGAGCTTGGGGCAGTGTGGGGAAGCCACAGACCCAGGGTCTGGCTTGCTGGAGGACTCAGGACCCGGTGCTCACCGGTCCCCCTGGGCTCTGAGGATCCACCCTCCTTACCCTCTGGCAGGTTTCCTCCTGCCTCCCCCAGCACAAGGACATGGGTCCCCTCAGAGGACTTAGGCCTTCGCAAAGGTGAGGAAGAGCCCTTGACCTCCCATGGGGCACTCTGTCCTTGCCCCAAATCCTGCGCAGAGGAGGCTTGGCTGCTGGCTTGAAGCGAGAGTCAAGAAAGATAGAGAGGAAACGGGATTTCGGTGAGCCATCCTGCCGTGGGTGTGATTCTCGGCTCCAGTCTGATGGTGGAGGAATGCATGGGATTTCATATTTTACATCACACCCGCTCTTGCTTGTTTCATCTCTTTGCCAAGCTGGCCGCTCCAACTTCTAGACAGCCCAGTCAATAACTGATCAAGTATTTCACAGGGACGTAATAATGAGTGATGGGACAGGCGCTTCAGACATACATTTGAAAAACAAACAAAAACCAGAAGAAAACATAGGCCTCGCCCTCAAGGAGCTCATCGTTTCAAAGGAGATGGTCAACATGTCTATTAAAAATGTGGGCCATAAGGAAGTAATCGCAAGGATCGTACCCACGTGACGAAAGCAGAGGTGGGCAGGAGCGGGAAAGAGAGGAGGGTGGGTGCAGCCTGGGTCATTTCTGCACTGCCGTCACGGAGGGCCACATGTCTGAGGGCCGAAGACGACTTGGAAGGGGTCTCTCTGGGCTGAAACCCAGACGCGGGTGGCCTGCGCGCCTCCGGGAGGCTCCGGGGAGAGTCTGTTTCCTTGCCTTTTCAGCTCCAGAAAGCTGCCTGTGCTCTTTCTCAGGCCCCTTCCACCCGCAGAGCCAGCGACGGCCTGGCCAGCCTTGCTCATTCCGCGTCTCTGACACTGGGCTTCCCCGGCCACCTGCGCCCACGTTTGAGGCCCCTCGTGGTTGCGTCGGGCCCGCCTGGTAGCACCGGCTCCTCTCCTTGGGTTAAGGTTTGTTGCTGAGCAAACTTCCTTCCCTTTGCTGCGTAGCATACCATATGCACGGGCTCTAAACCATGACATCTTCAGGGGCTCCTGTTCTGCCTATCGCTAGGGACTCCCCAGATGCTGTCCCTTCACTACCACACGCCCCAACACTTGGGGGACACGTCATTGCTCAGTTCTATGCTGTGGTGGTTTCAAATAGCTCCACACATGACGTGGTGCTCTTTCACGAGGAGCCTAAATACACTCCCCTTGAGTGAGAAGCTAGACACACTGACCTGCTTCTAACGAACAGCAAACCGCAGAAGTGACGGCGTGAGGCTCCCAAGACGAGGTTAGAAAATGTGGTGGCTTCCGTCTTGCTCGCTCTCGGACACTCATTCCAAAAGGAAATCTGACTGAGTGGGCTGGGCCGACTGTCCACCTTGGTCCGATCAGCTAGGGTCTGCGGCACGAAGAAGTAGGGGTGCAGGTTGGGGAGACACCCCCCCAAGAGTCTCTGTCCCCAGGACAGGAATAGCATCTTCGGCAGAAGAGACAAGATTAAGTGTAATTTCATTCCAGATGAGGTGACCTTGGGACCTACAGAAAAAAGCACAAGTTCACCAGCAAAGCTGGTGCCCGTGCAGTGTCAGTGGGAGTGACGGGCGGTGGCTCCCTGAAGGTCCGTCCCCGAGGACTACGGCGGCGATTTGACAGCCAGGCAGACCTGTCCCCTCAACGCACGCACACGCGCGCGCACACACACACACACGCGTCCTTCTGTTGCCTCCGAGTTGGATGGTGTGGAACTGAGGCACAGGGGAGCTTGGGAAGGGTCCAGGGCCGCGGACAGCCGTGACCACTGCCACCAGTCCTAGGGCTTGACAAGCACCACAGGGTCATTTGCACAAAGAAGAACTCAGTGCCTCAGCGCATCCTGGCAGCTCCGAGTCCCTGATGACCATGTCTTAGTTCTTCAAACTGGCAGCTGTTCAGGTTTGGAAACACATCGGGGGCAAGGTAGCCACGACATCAAGTCTCCAGAGCCCTCCTCGTCAGGTCTCCCTCCTCCCATGAGCCAGCCTGCATACAGGTCAGCCAGGTGTGTGTATTTGCAGACAGCATCCGGCATGGAAATCTGGATGGTCGGGGGACTTTACTTGGGAGCATCCCCCGCTCCCGCACACCTGCTTGGTCCTGGAGGGACCCACGTGGGAGGAGTCCCCTACTGACACCGCGCTGAGGCCACAAGTCCTGAGGGGTCAGGAGGGCCCACAGGGGAGGCAGCAAAAGTGCAGGCAACAAACATTTCTCGAGTGCCCCCCACGGCCAGGGCTCGGACCCCCAGCTGAGGATGAAGATGAAGACGACGTAAGTTCTGGCTGTCGAAACCGACGAGCTGCATGGAGAGGACAGACGTGTGCCGGTGGCACCTGGCGAGGAGGTGGGAAACTTCTCTAAATGACCAAGTGTCCCAGC
>PVJI01008132.1:0-51341 GCA_004026765.1 Micronycteris hirsuta
TTTAGAATGGAAGGGCAGATAAAGTGCTTCTCAGATAAGGTCAAGTTCAAGGAGTACATCATCACGCAGCCTTTACTATATGAAATGTTAAGGGGTTTTATATAAGGACTCATGAGAGAAGGCACTGAGGCCAGATCAGCTACCGGGGAACTCAGATCAGCCACAGCCAAGATGCTTGTGAGGTAAGCAAGCAAAATACAACGAGAGAAACAAATTATAACCAGAGACACTGAAATTTAGAACAATCTGGCAGTAACCAGAGGGGAGGGGGAAGGGGATAATGGGGACAAGGGTATTCAGGAACTGCTATAAAGGACACATGGACAAAACCAAGGGGGAGGGTGGAAGCAAGGGAGGGAGGTGAGTTTGCCTGGGGTTGGGGGTGGGGGGGTAAATGCAGACAACTGTAGGTGAACAACAATAAAACAATTAAAAAAAATTTTTAAAAGTAAAAATCTTTAAAAATAAAAATAATAATACAAAAAAAAAAAAGAACAGAACAAAACCCCAGAAAAAGAGTAAAATGGACATAACCAAACTATCAAATGCAGAGTTCAAAACACTGGTGATCAGGATGCTCAACTCAGTGAGTATGGCAACAATGTAAAGGAAGAAATGAAGACTACACTAAGTGAAATAAAAAATCTACAGGGAACCACAGTGAAGGGGAGAAAGCTGGGATTCAAATCAACGATTTGGAACTAAAGGAAGAAATAAGCATTCAACAAGAATAGCAAGAAGAAAGAATTGGGGGGGAAAAAAAAAAAGCAGAAGGAGCCTCTAGGATCTCCAAACGTACCAAAATCCAAATCAGGATTGCCAGAAGGAGAAGAGAAAGAGCAAGAAATTGAAAACTTATTTGAAGAAATAACTAAAGAGAACTTCCCCAATTTGGCAAAGAAAATAGACATACAAGTCTAGGAAGCACAGAGGCTCCCAAACAAATTGGACCCAAAGAGGACCCCACCAAGACACATCATAATTAAAATGCTAAAGATTAAAGATAAAAAGAGAATCTGAAAAGCTGAGAGTTACCTACAAAGGAGTTCCAATAAGACTGTCAGCTGATTTGATATGTCAGGCATCTACATACCAAAAGAAACTGCAGGCAAGAATGGGCTGGCAAGATGTATTCAAAGTAATGAAAAGCAAGGACCTACAACCTCTACCCGGCAAAGCTATCATTTGGAATGGAAGGGCAGATAAAGTGCTTCCCAGACAAGGTAAAGCTAAAGGAATTCATCATCACCAGGCCATTATTACATGGAATGTTAAAGGGGCTTGTTTAAGCAAAAGAAGATAAACTATGAACATTAAAATGGCAACAGATTCACAACTATCAACAACTGAATCTAAAAAAAAAAAACTAAGCAAATAAGCAGAATAGGAACAGAATCACAGAAATGGAGATCACATGGAGGGTTATCGGCAGGGAGAGGGAGGAGGGAGAATAGGGGAAAAGGTACAGGGATTAAGAAGCATAACTGGTAGGTACAAAATAGACGGGGAGGTTAAGAATAGTATAGGAAATGGAGAAGCCAAAGAACTTACATGGACGAACCATGGATATGAACTAAGGGGGGCACTGCTGGAGGGGAGGGAGGTGCTGGGCACAGAGGGTAGCAAAGGGGTAACATTTGGGACAACTGTAATAGCATAATCAATAAAATATATTTTAACAAAAAGGTTGGTGTGCTGGAGAGAGACTGGGCACTCACTGGCTGCCTCCGTTGCCTCTATGGGGAAATGTCACGGATTTCGACCCACAAAATCTGTGGGGGGGGGAGGGGCACCGCCCCGAACGCGTGAATCAATCTTACCCAGAGACACGCTTGGAAATGAGAATCCGGCTGCCACGGGTCTTTCCCTCCACCTCCATCTTGGGAAAAAGACCTCGTGGGTAGGTTAGCCGGGGTTTTTATTAGAGGCTTTAGGATATATTTACATTGGATTGATCATTCATGGGATTATACAGAACAGGGGTAGGATTACTCATTAGCAGAGCATTAGGATGTAAATTCAGGTCCGGTGGCAGACAGGACCAGGATAATATATTAAACAGGGCTCAGCAAGCCAGAATCTTTTAAGATACATTTTTGCCAAATTCGTATTAGAGAATTCCCATTCCACAGACATGATTCACACTTGTCCACACGGGAATCACACGGAGCTGCGCTCAAAACTTGTAAATTCTCAGGACTGCATGTTTACACACGTGTGGAAAACACTGCTACAGGGAAAGCCTCCCTCAGGACAGGTGTGAGTTCACCTGAGCAGAGCTGAAGAGCCGGCTGGGTGCAGATCCTACAAATGGAAACCACAGGGGAATCTGAAGACAGAATTTAAATGTATATCAAACCTTGCAGGAGGGGAACATAACTTCCTAAACTCAGAATTTAATAATAATAAAAAGGAAAAGCTTGTCAGATTAAACAAGATAAAACTATGGAACTTTGAATTAAAAAAAAAAAACTAAATGACACATAATTCTAAAGAATATTTTTAGCATGTAAAATACATACAAGATTATCTATTAAAAGCTCACACTGGCCCTGGCTGGTGTAGCTCAGTGGATTGAGCACGGGCTGCGAATCAAAGGGTCGCCAGTTTGATTCCCAGTCAGGGCACATGCCTGAGTTGCGAACCAGGTCCCCCAGTGGGGCCCAAGTGAGAGGTAACCACACATTGATGTTTCTCTCCCTCCCTTCCCCCTCTCTAAAAATAAATTAATTTAAAAAATAAATAAACAAATAAAAGCTCACACCAGTTAATAAGGAAAATATAAAATTCAGTAGCTAAATGGCAAAGAAGCATGACAAAGCAATGCCCAGAAAAGACTGGAATTCACTGACATCACTGGAACTCCAAAGGAACACAATTAAATGGGGAATTGATTTTTTAACGTAACAAGTCAGCATAAACTTCTTTTCTTTTACTAATACCCCATCCTGGGAAGAGTACAATACAACTGGCATTTTCATAAATTGCTAATGACCCTTTAAATTAATATAATTTGCTTTTGAAAAGCAGTTTGATACTATGTACCAAAAATCATATAAAAGACTACATCTGTTTCTTATCTGAGTAATTTCACTTCTGGAAATTTATTTTAAATAAATTATTGGGGGAAAATAAACCTTAACACCAATACATGGCTCACATGATTTTAGTAGATCCTTGGAAGCCCCCAATGTCTGATGGTGGGGCGTTGTTTGAAACGCAGCTGAAAAAGAAGGGTTGTGACCGCTGCAGTAGCTTGAGGAAGTGCCTTGACTTAGGGGGAAATAGCAAACAGTGTGTGCAAAGTTGTCTGTATATGCTTTTTAATTGTTTTTAAATGTGTATTTGAAAAAACCAGACTCAAGGGTTTATATCCAAATGTTAACAATGGTGCATTAGTTGTGGGATAAAAATTATAACCCATGTGTCTTCAGAAAAAATGTTTTTCCTTTAAAATTTACTTAAGACCAAAATGACAGCAATAAAAAATGACTCACTTTTCATCTTTTGCAAAAGAGCTTTGAAGGCACCATCGTGTGGGAGAGCCAGGACCTCCAGGGCCTCGTGTCAAGGAACCTCCACACAGTGACCGTGAATGACGGAGGGGGCGTTCTCAGGGTCCTCACAGTAAGTCACTCTCGTGTTTTAAGGTGGCTTGGCATACTTCAGCATTTCCAATACATGAAAGTGTTTTCCAGTTTGTTTTTACACAACCCAGACAATATGGAGTAATCTTGTGTGTTTTAGGACACAGTAACAAACATCATCACTGTAGTAAAATAAAACCTCAGATGTTCTGTGATTTTGGAACTCGACTGTAAATACAGGTGGGGCAAAAGTAGGTTTACAGTTGTGAGTACATGAAATGCAGAATTTATTCTTGTATTAATTATTGTATTATTTTCCATATGAACAACTATAAACCTACTTTTGCCCCACCTATGTAGTGTTTTTTTAATTACTTTATTGTTGTTCAATTACAGTTGTCTGCATTTCCCCACCACCACTCCCCCCCCCACCCCATCCAAACCCACCTCCCTCCCTTGCTTTCACCTTCTCCTTGGTTCTATCCATATGTCCTTTATAGTAGTTCCTGAAAACCCTTCTCCCCACTGTCCCCTCCCCCCTCCCTTCTGGCTATTGTTAGATTGTTGTTTTCAATGTCTCTGGTTATATTTTGCTTGCTTTTTTCTTTTGTTGATTATGTCCCAGTTAAAGGTGAGATTATATGGTACTTGTCCCTCACTGCCTGGCTTATTTCACTTAGCACAATGCTGTCCAGTTCCATCCATGTTGTTGCAAAGGGTAGGAGCTCCTTCTTTCTCTCTGCTGCATAGTATTTCATTTTGTAAACGTACCATAGTTTTTTGATCCACTCATTTACTGCTGGGCACTTAGGTTGCTTCCAGCACTTGGCTATTGTAAATTGTGCTGCTATGAACATTGGGGTGCATAGGATCTTTTGGATTCTACCTATATAGTTTTGCCTTAAGATCAGGGCATCTGAAGAAGAGTAACATTTTACTTTTCAATAGTATTTAACATCAAGAACACTTACTTGCCTAATAAAATCCAGAATGTCCACTGTCTCTTCTTGATGCAGGATGCTAGTTAAAACACCACAGAGGAACCCGGCAGAGGGTAGGGAGACATGGGACAGGGCAGTCCGTATCGGGCAGAGCAGAGCAGCGCCGTCCTTCGTTCTCCGTGGCTCAGTGCCTGTGCTGGTGGCCAAAGCTGCATCATGCCCGTGACACATTTTTTTCAAATACTATAGATGAAAGTATTGGAAATAAGGTTGAGTTATCCCTTTCATTTATATTGCTGGAATTTCTGTCTCATATTTTTCATTCAAATTTGCTTCAAATTTAAAACGGCCTAACAGGTATATTTCTCAGAGTAAACAAACGTAGAATGACAAAGAACATGTGTAACAGTATTGATAACTGAGCAAGAAAGTGTAATTTGGATATAAAATTCATGCTTTAATAAAAATTCATTAAACAGCAGGGGTTGGGGGGAAGGAGGTAGAGACAAACTCAAAACGAAGAGCTCCAGTTAGGTGGTGTTTGTGGTGCAGACAGTCTTCCGTTCTCCTTGATGCTCTGATGTAATGATTAGAAAAGCACTTGCGTTCAATTCACAAATGAGTACATTTTCATTAAATACTATCCTTATTCGGGTGGATTAATTCCTGACTTTGAAGTGAATACCATATGGCATGTTGCTACCCGTTCAGAAAACACGCACTGCACACTGATTGTGAACCAGGCGCTGAGGTGGCAGGGGGGGCACCGCGTGCCCACAGCGGAACTGCGCTCCCCTGAGGAAGAAAGACGCTCCACAGCGGATCCACAAATGCGTGTGTCGTTACAATCCCAGCCTTGAAGGCCATGGTTAGGGTTTCATCCTTTATTATGAAAAGTCCTGTGTTTAAGATGGAATGTTTCATGGAGTTTAATTATATTTTCATTCTTATTTTTAACTCATTTATAGTATCTTGCTTCCTTTTCTATTTATGAAACTTAAAAATGTCCAAAACATGCCAGAATGCTGTAGTAGTGAGTTGGTTACACAAAAGGAAATCACATTAGGTTCAAGTCTCAAGACTCAAGTGATATACTTTGGGGGTGAATATACCGTATTTTTCAGACTATAAGACGCACTTTCCCCCCCAAATTTGGGAAGAAAATGGGGGTGTGTCTTATAGTTTGACAGTTCTGTTTACATTTACATTGGTGAAATATTATGTTATTTATGTTAGTAAATATTTTACCACATTTTTTGCTTCAAAATTTTTTTTCTTATTTTCCTCTGAAACCTACGTGCATCTTATGGTCTGAAAATACGGTAGCTGTGGAGCCATAGCTAGCCCAGCGTACCTAAGCAGAGTCGAGGAACTTGGTAGCCGACTCTAGGAAACCCCATGTGCACACGCAGATTCCCTTCATAAACACATAGAGCTGCAAGTTCTCCTCAGTCTTGCTCCCTGGCCAGCAAGTGATAATACCAAAACATTTGAAAAACCAAAACAAAAGCCAAGTTGTGACTTTTTAGATAGAAGTTAATAAACAGAAAGTACTATCAAGTTCTAACTAAGCCAAAACAATGTAGTGTATACAATAAACAAATAAAGAGCATGCAGCCTTCTATGGTATTGCATAGCTGGAATCTGTAGCATTCACTTGCTATTTCGCCCACATTCAGCTACAAACCGTGTTTTATATGAAATGACAAGTCAGTCACAACAGTCACGTCAGGACACTGTCTCTCTAATAGCTGTAGAACATTGCTTTGTCCAGTGCAGCGCTGCTGAAAGGTCTGTCTGGAGAGGAGGAGCCGGGCAGTGGCCCCCGAAAGGTGAGTGTGTGGAAGAGGTGCGGGAGCGCGCTGCGGCAGCTGGAGGCCCCTCGGTCCCCCTGGTGGGTGTGCCGTGGCTGCGCTCTGACCAAGGGCACTGTGTGAATCCCTTGTAGTGACAGAGCCTCCGTGCTCAGAGGCAGCCAGGCCGTGGCTGCCTGTCGGTGCCTTTCCAGCACCAGCAGTCGTGCTGAAAGGCCCTTTCCCTGCACGGTAACCTGACTTCAAACCGTGCCTGGATGTGTGCAGGCTTGTGGGAATGGTCCATCTCCAAGAAACGAAGAATGATCATTTTTTTTAAGTGATGAGGTTACAGTGCAAAATAAAATTGGATTTTGTACTATTAACAGTAGCAAGCTCAAGAATATCTGATTGTGTAAGCGGGGATTCTGACCACTGCACACACCTGCTGTGTAATTTGTAATTAGGGGACAGAACCAGGCGGGTACTGATGCCCCCCCAACGGCGCAGGCCTAGTGCACCCGCAGCGTGGGCAGATTTCGCCGCTCTGCATCCACATTGTGAATTCTGCCTGTCAGGTTTTTTTGTTTGCTTGTTTTGTTTTCTTTGCCTGTCAGTTTTAAGTGTAAGGAGTGTGTGTGTGTGTGTGTGTGTGTGTGTGTGTGTGGTGATACACTGAGCACTCGCATTCGTGTTTCTTTCAGGCTGCAGAGGGTGCATTGCCTCATGAATTCATGGAAGGTGTGGAGGGAGTTGCAGGTGGTTTTATTTACACTATTCAGGGTAAGTTGGCTGGTTAAAAGTTGACAAACGTACTGAGTCCCATGTACCTAGTCTTACTCTATACTTGGGCATAAAAAGTGATCTATTTTTTGTCAGTAAAAAATAGCTTTATTGGTGTATCATACACAACCACACAATTTATCCTCTTAAAGTGTTAGTTCAGTGCGGTCAGTGTACGGAGCTCTGCACCCAGCTGCACTGCTCCCAGATCACTTCCAGCACTCCGGGAGGAACCCGGGGCTCATCAGGCGTCATCCTCATTCTGCCTCCCCTGCAGCCGTGACCACCACGCACCTGCTCACAGACCGTAAATCCAGATTCATCTCTGTCTGCCTTTACCCTACAACTACAGCCTTGGTTATGTTGCTGTGTAGTAATATTTGAAATCAGGAAGTGTGGGTCCTCCAGCCCTGTTCTTTTTCCAGATTGTTTAGGCTATTCTGGGTCCCTTGCATTTCCATATGAATTTTAGGATCAGCTTGTCAATGTCTGCAAAAAAGCCAGCTGGGATTTTGAAAGGGGCTGTATTCAGTGTGTAGACAGATCATTTAGGGGACGTTGACATTGTAAGATTAAGTATCTGATCCATGAACATGGGGTGTCTTTCCATTTATTTAGATCTCATTCAGTTCTTTCAGTTATGCTTCGTGATTTTCAGAGTACAAGTCATGTACTTCTTTTGTTAAATTTATTCTTAAATGCTAATTTTTGATGCTATTGTAAGTGGAATTTTTAAAAATTATATTTCCAGATTGTTCATTGATAATGTATGCAGTTGATTTTTGTATATCAATTTTGTACACTGCAACGTTGCTGAACTCATTTATTAGTAATTTTAGGGTGCCTTAGGAAAATGCTTTTCGAAACAAGAGTGAAATAACTCAGGTTTTAAGCTAAAGGAATTAAAATGAATTGATTATCTTGTCATGTATTGAATATATCTGGAAATCAGAGTAGAAAATTTTTGTTTAATCTGAGGATCAAAGGGCCATTCAGTAGAATCACATGGCACACAAATCCTTAAATTTTGTGGGGCATTAGCCCTACCGTGAGTGGCAGAGGTAAAACCTTCAGGGCTGGAGCTCCAGTGTTTGCGTTTAAACAGGCTCCATAGATGGGTCTCTCTGACACCTCCAGACCCTGAGAGGCTGTAAACCACCATCGGGTTCTTCTAAACACCACCTAGACAGGTCGCCAGAATTTAAGCACACACCAATGTATTACTTCATCCTCACATCTTTCAGATAGATGCAGTTTAGAACAGCATGTGCAATGTGTTCATCGAAAAGGCCTGTATTTAATTTCTGCTCTCATCTTGTCACCATTTTCTGTAACTGCAGTTTTATAACATTTTCACTTTAAGTGTTACATTGTATGTATTTACCCTTACTTCTAAGTTAAGGTGAAAGGATATTACAGTAGCACCTAAGAGTTGGAAAGACCCCAAGTTATTTAGGCTTGTGTTTCTTAACAGGGAGTCAGAGGTACAGGAAGGCACACGTTCAAAATGCAGATTGGGCCCTGGCCGCGTAGCTCAGTTGATTAAAGTGTCATCCCAATACACCAAGGTTGAAGGTCTGATCTCCAATCGGGGCACATACCAGAAGCAATCAGTGAATAAATAAGTGGAATAAGAAATTAGTGTTTCTCTCACCCTTCCTCTATCTAAAATCAATAAAAATTTTTTTTTAATTTTTAAAAATGCAGATTGCTGGGTCCCACCCCAGACCTGCAGTATCTTTGGGCTTGGGGCCTGGAGATGTCTTTCTGAAAGCATTCCTGAGAACCAGCCCGCCTCGTAGGGGTGAAAAAACCGAGGCCGAGTCTCGCACTTGCTCCGCGTCTCACAGAGCGGCAGAGACAGAGCTCAGATACGTAGGTCTTCAGACTCTCGTTCCTCGGTCTCTACATTCGCAGCTACAAAGTGGAGAGTTAGATTACTTTTTAGCTTCCTTTCCCCACCACTCAGTCACTGCCTTTTTTTTTTTTCCAGAAATTTTCTCTTAATTTGAGACATTTGAGAAAATCCTGCCCTAGTGCTGCCTTAATTATACCCACAGGTCTGAAGACTTCCCTGCACAAATGTGGCAAATGATCTATTGTGGGGTGGTAAACAGTGTTTTAAGCACTTTAGTAACCAATTTTTATTATGAAATATTATAAATACACCAAAAATAGGAATTGTTGTAAGAAATGGCCATGTACCTATTGCTCAGAATTAGCAATGCTTACCTGTTGTTCTAGTTGCTTTTTCAAAGAAAGCCAGCATTGCTGGTACCACTGCAGCCCCGCCCTCCCACTGCCCCCATCCACTCCTCTCCCTTCCCTGGAGAGAGGGCCGTTGCCCTCCGTCAGGTGCGCTGTCCCCATCCGTCCTTCCCTGCTGTCCACCGGAGTGCACAGGCACGTGTCTTTAAGTCAAGTTGGCGTTGCTGAGAACATTTTATGATGCCGTCTGTGGTATCATGCTGCGTGTATCAGCCACACATTGTTCTCACTCAGCGTCATTTCTCAACGCCATTCCCCTTCATGTGCAAGACCAGGTCACACTTTACACTGCTGCACTCCACTGTGTGCACACGCCAGTTTAGCCATTCTCCCATGAGTGGGCATTTAGGTGGGTTCCGTTTTCTCACTATTACAAGCAGTGCTGCAGCGAATGTCCTTGTGCATCACATAAACTAATGTCCCCAGTGGACTGATGAGTCATACAGTGTGCATACCCTCAGCCTGTCTACATCCTGCTGGACTGGCCTCCACAGCAAGGGTGTCTGTTTATCCTGACAGTTCCGTTTCCCCACCTCCAACTGCCTGCCAGCCGTGTCCCTGACCTTGGGACAGAGTTTTAGCAGGGGCGCGTTCTGGGTCCTCTGTTTGCAGATGGCACTTTTCTCCAGCTCTCGAATTCTCCTTTTTAGAAGGTGATGCTCTCTTACAAAACCTGCATTCTCGCCCTCAAAGACGTATTGATCATATAAGTAATCTCCACGAGGAAGATGCCTTACTCAAGGAGGAAAGCAGCGTCCACGATGATATTATTTTTGTGGATGTCGTTGACACTTACCGAAATGTTCCTGCAAAGTTGTTGAACTTCTACAAATGGTAGGTTGTAAAACTGCTCAGTAGATAGATTTTGTTTTAGTGTTCTTTTGATGGAGAAACAATTTATCAAACCGTGAAACCACTAAGATTGTTAGGAAGCAAACTAACCTAAGACCCCTGAATGCCTGAGATGCGGTCTTGTGTGTCCTGGTTCTCTGTGAGGACAGGTCTGATAAACACCGCTTCTTCCTTCCTTAGGTGGGCAGAGCCGTCACGGGAGTGATAGGAACCATCAGAACAAACGGGCAGGCGTAGCTCTCACTTGGAGTCACTGCCATGGTTGGCTCAGGGCAGCATTAGATGAAAGTCAGTGAGTTTGAGAGTGGCCCGTCTCATGCCTGCCCTCCTCAGTCCCCAGTTACAGCTGCTCGCACCCCGGTCAGTGGTCCGAATTCTGTTGAGCTGAACATCCGCATTGTATTTCCATTCCCTACTTACCCATTTATAAGTTACTTGCCCTAAATTCCAAAACTTTTATGTAAAATGAAATTCACCAACCCTCAGAGTCTGTCATTTATAACTTCCAGAGCCTCCAGTATTTCTTGGGTCTTAGTTGTAATTCCTACCTTTAAAATAGTAATAGCAACAATAACAGTCACGGCCGTACCACCCTGAACGCGCCCAACCTCTTGTGATCTCAGAAGCGAAGCAGGGTCGGCCCGGTTAGTGCTCGGGTGGGAGACCGATGATAGTAGTGACTGTTAGACGTGCAGGCGTTGCTGCGTGTTGCTCCAGGTCGCCGTCGTTTGCTGTGGAGCCCCTGGTGGTGTCTGCCCTGACGTAGGACTGAGACCTTCCAACTGCATCTCTGCCTGGACTGTATCTCTAACATGTATTCACATCTTTGTCTTTTTTTCTTTTTGTATTTTATTTCATCTTTATTTTATTACATTACTTTTTAGTCCCATTATGTTCCTCTCCCCTCAGAAATCACCAGTTGTCCATGTCCATGAGTGTTTTTTCCTTTTTGCTCAATCCCTCCCCACATCCCCCGCCCAGTAGCTGTCATCCTGCTCTCTCTCTGAGTCTGTCCCCATTTTGCTTGTTAGTTCAGTTTGTTCATTAGATTCCACATACAAGTGAAATCATATGGTACTTGTCTTCTCTGACTGGCTTATTTCACTCAGCATGTTCTCCAGGTCCATCCATGCTGTTGTAAAGGGTAAAATTTTCTCTTTTTACGGCCGAGCAATATTCCATTGTGTAAATGACCTGCCTTTTCCTTTAAAACCTTATCAGTGAGCGTGTTTCTTGGTGAGCCTCCCTCAGTCCCTTCTTCTCTGGGCCGTGGGCAGAGTGGGGAACCACCAAGCGCTCTGCAGACAGGGTCCCCTGGTCCTGAGGGGCTGATGGTCTGATCAGGTATGGAACACAATGTCTCACCACTAGGGCAAGGTAATACAATTTGGAGTCCTCCTGTGGGCAGAGGACAGATACAAACACGACCTGGATGTGTGGGTGTGTCTAGAATCCCAGGATTGCGTTCAGACCTTCTCGTAGCTCAGGGCCACTCGTGGGCATTCCTTCCTGCTGTGAGTGAGGCCGAGGCAGGATGTGAAGAGGTACAGAGTGGGCATGGAGGTCCAGGAAATGGGAAATCCGTGCAGTGGAATTCTAGCACTTTCTATGGGACGGACTCCCAGTTGTGGAAGTTCAAGTTAGCTAGATATTACCTTCAATTTAAGTTTTATCTCCTTCCCTCCTCACACGTCTCTGAGACCTTGGTCTCTCCCCTCAGTGTCTGTTGCTACTGTTTTGGGCCATCATCTCTGCCTGGGTGACCACGGTGACCTCCTAAGAGCTATGCTCTGGGACCCACTTCCCCAGAGCCCGCTCTGTCTGTCTGCCCTCCACTCTGTAAATGAAAGCTTCACTATTCAGTCGTCTTTACTCAGTCGAATCACCACTGACTTCATGAGCAAGTAACTATTATGTGTGCTTCATGCTGGCATTACAAAATGAAGGTGTCAATTTTTTCCCTAGTTTCAGGAAGGAGGGGACAGTTTTCCTTAATGCGTTAGCAGGGTGGCTGCGTGGGCGTCGCCTCGTGCCCGGGTGTGGACACTCTGACTTGCGTGTCCCTTTCTGCCAACAGGACCGTGGAGACGACCAGCTTTGACCTGCTGCTGAAGACCGATGACGACTGCTACGTAGACCTAGAGGCTGTGTTTGACCGGATCGCCCTCAGGAGCCTGGACGGGCCCGACTTCTGGTGGGGAAAGTACGTGCGGCATCGTTAGCCCATCGGCGCTCGTGTAGCTGGTCGAAGGTCATTAATTTAGGATGAAATATATGTCATTTTAATGTGAAAAATGTAGTTGAGATAGGAAATTTCCCTCTTAGTCCCTGGGTTACTGTATTTTATTAATCTATGATTAGTGGGGAAAAAACTTTAAGATGGAAAACCTCAAGTAATGTCAAGCTAATGTAATGAAGGTGGGAAAGTGGTTTGGCTTCGCCCTCATGCCCTCGAAACAAGTGGCATTCAGATTAACAGCTGCTGCATGTCATGTCTTCAGGAATACAGTAGGGGTCACTGAGTTTTTTAAGCATATATATACAAGATGGTCTGGTACTTTCCATTCTCCTTCTTCTTTCCTTGCCACTATTACTTTGTGGTGATAATAAAGTTGGTAGGACATGTGTCAGGCAACACAAAGACGCCCGCTTGTCGCAAACCTCAGTTTCAGGTGGAACTGGGCGGTGGACCGGACGGGGAAGTGGCAAGAGCTGGAATACCCCAGCCCCGCGTACCCGGCCTTTGCGTGCGGCTCCGGCTACGTGGTCTCCAGGGACATCGTCCGCTGGCTGGCCGGCAACGCGGGGAGGCTGAAGACCTATCAGGTAGTTAATTCAGAGTTTCTGACCTGCAGGTGCACTCATCAAACCAGCTTCCCCCGCCCGGTGCCCCACCCCTGGAAGCAGGGCCAGCGTACTTGGAGGAAGAGCATTTATTGTCTGTATAGGAATCACTCTTCCTCAGATGTGGCTCTGCATTCTATTCCTAAACCTTTTTGGGCCTACTTACTATAGTCTCAGCCTATGTTTACTAGTCTCCTGGAGGAGTGTAAAATTGACATTTAGAAGGAAGACGATAAGCAAGTGCTTTCTTCCTTGGCAATGTCAGTGACTGTCTGCCGAGTCTTGTCCCATTAGTGGCTGGAGCCTTCGGGTCCACGAGGCACGGGGACTGGCCTTTGCTGTGGGGTGCGTGGTCTCATGCTAACAGCCACTGGCTTTCACTCTACGTATCGATGTTGGTACATGCCTGGATTTCATGTTATGTAGACTGCAAAACAGGCAGAAAAATAATTTATTATCGAAGGGGTGCGGCGCCGTCTGCACAGATGGTCGAGCAGTTGAACTTGCATCTCACCCTTCCGTTGCCCGTCTAGGGTGAAGACGTGAGCATGGGCATATGGATGGCGGCCATAGGACCCAAACGGTACCAGGTAAGCAGGCCTGAGTGAGGCTGCTGGCGGGCAGGGGAAGGGAGGCCTCTGGACCACACCTCATGGCTGTGCTCTTGATTTTAATTCACAATACTCCACCTGGGTTCTCATACAATGCTTTTCTCAGTGGAAACCACAAGGAAATGTTTTAAATGGAAGTTCTCTTGCCCACAGAAAAGAGGTTTTTATCAAAAATTCTTTGCAGCTTTAAAACTTAATGAATCCGTTGAGAACAGTGGGTGGTCTGACTTATGCAAATGAAGCGTCGGATACAATAAGGTAAGGGGTCTGGTAAAATACGCTGATCACGGTGCTAGAGAAAGAAGAACCGAATCTGCATGGACCAGATGTGGGAAACAGAGCCCTAGAAAACAAGCACAGAGCTGGCCGTTGCCACAAAGATTTCGGTTGAACTCAATTCTTGCAGCTTCCACTTGGGCCATAGAAGGTGCAGGAGACAGAGGAGCCCTGGGGAGCGCCGGGGGCCCAGAGCGGTGCACCCCGCCAGGGGGTGGGGGGGGCGGAAATACACCCAGTCCACTAGGTCAGCTTTGCTGATCCCATTTCTCTGTTGAGTTATAGTCTCATCTCTGATTTACTTCACATTGATTCTAACGATTTTCTTTCTATTTCTGATCATTCTGGTGTCTGGTGTCTGCAGACTTGCTATGGAGCTTGTTTCCTGATGTGTTTAGAGGCTTTTTTGCTGTGACCTCATGTTCCTTGGGGACTTGGGTTTGAATTTGAAATGCATCCTACAGAGGATTTCTATCTTTGCTGACACATCTAAGGGCCTCTAGTTTCTGACATGGGACTTGTGGGCCTCCTCCTGGATATCCACCCAAGTGCAGGCTCGGTTCCTGATGCTCAGGGGAGACCCTTTCATCCCACCCACCCCAGGCCAGGGGTGAGAAGCCCAGGCCTCCAGATACAGTTTTGTTTTCCTGCTATCCCCAGGCTCTGGCCCCTCAGGCGTCCTGGCTGGCTGGGAGTCTGGTCAGTCTCCTGGCCCTGGGGAGTCTCAAAGCCTTTTAACCCAGCAGAGCCTTCAAGGCCCAGGCTAGCACTGGCACCTTTCCCCGCCCCTTCAGGACCAGGTCAGCCCCGCTGACCTGCATTGGCATATGCTCTGCTTGAGTGGGTAGCTCTGGGTCTATATTCTGCCCCACTGCTGGGAAGAGGTGAGTCTATACAGCTGGAAGTGGGCTGATGGGCCCCCTTGAACCCTTCCCACTCAGCACTACTCACCTACACGAACTTCCCTGTGACCTTGAGCAAGGTCTGCTCTTAGTTCCAGGTTCTCATTGGTAAAGGGGAAGCAGTTTCTCCTGCACAGGGTTATTGTGAGGATTAAATTAGGTAACGTTTATGGGTGCCATCCCTGGGACACTGTAGCATTCTCTCGGAAAGCTGCCGTGATCCCTGCCGCCAAGCAGCCCCGGCTCTCTAGTGGCCAATGTGAAACTTCCCGTCCCTGGATGCCAGACCTCACCTTCTCCCAGCAGGCCCTCTGCTGACCGTCAGTGCACACGCCGCACTGTTTCTGTATTCCTTGGCCGCATGGCCACCCCACACACACCGAGTGGGTCATACACTGTGTTGTCTTGGCAACAGTTCCAGCCCCACTGGGGTGGGTAAGTGGCCTGCGTGAGCTGTCTGCAGACAGCAGCTGCCTGCACAGCGCCCCGTCAGCCTTTCTGTTCCCCCCAGGACAGCCTGTGGCTGTGTGAGAAGACCTGTGAGACGGGAATGCTGTCTTCCCCTCAGTACTCTGCCCAGGAACTCACGGACCTCTGGAGACTGAAGGAACTCTGCGGTGACCCTTGCCAGTGTGAGGTGCGATGATGATGACTTTAAGGCGCAATGTTTAAAGATCAGGGAAGCAAGTGATAATCTGCGTGTGAATCTGGGAAAGCTGCAGTTCAGCAGTGATCATGTGGTCTCTCCGGAGCGCTCCAGGCCGGTACCCCCATAACCAGCGTGGTCGTTCTTAATGTTTGCACAAGTTTTCCCTTAAAAATCAGCCCTGATGCTGTAGCATAAGAAAAATTTTATTTATGTATTGGAAGATTTGAAAAACACCAAATACTTTATAAAAAAAATATTTCTAAATCCTGGTGCATCATTTCCATTTAGAATTCATTACCTATCATTTTTGGTTAAAACTTGGCTTGTTCAGAAATCTTTATAACAGAGAGTTGGGATTTCTGCCTGCACTGCAGAACAAGGCTTCGTACAGCATAATTAGGATGATGAATACAGGCCAAAACCAACTCTCAGAAATGCTGCGACCGTGTGACCGACCACCCACGCATGGTGGTCACTAATACCAAAGTCTGGGGTCTCTGGAAATAATGTCATTTCCTGTGAGTGTCTGAATGAAGTGGGCAACTTAAACTTGGAAAAGAATCATTTTAGTTCTCAGTTCTGGACCTTGGTTCAAAAGTTCATTTATTACTTAGTGGATTAATGCACATTTTCTTTTGCCATTTCACATAAATCCTGAAAAGTCACAGCTTGGGACTCTTATTAAAAAATGCTAAATTTCTGTGAATATAAAGAAAGTCAAATACCTCTCAGGGTTTCGGTGCCATAGGGAGGGCGTTTCTGAATAGTTGACACTTTGAAAGAGCTCCATCCTCCTGTCACTGCCTACCGTTTACCTGCGATGGGACTCGCCCAGGGCTGGTCTGCCTTACAGATGACTGCGGGCTCGCGTGAGGTGTGGCTGCAGGGGAGGCGTGTCAGTGGTTTTGTAAGTGCTGCAAACACTGTGCAGTTGAGAAGTCACAGCATGTATGTCGGGTGCAGTGAAGGACATGTCACCTTTTAAACTAGTGGTATCAATGGAGAATCCATGAAAACTGGTCTAGTGAAAGGCATTAACTGTGTTCAGGTTTTAGTAGACTAGGTAGGTTCTTTTTAATGCTGAGATGGCCACACAATGAAATGCAGTCATGAACTAGAAATGTGAAATAAAATCAGAAAATCGGTAGTAGGTACAAAGCCTTTATTATTGCTATTATATACAGGCCTAGAAGTGGTCTCTTCCTACTGAAAAGTACCACCTTTTCTATACGTAGGGCAAGTTATAAAACCCTTTTTCTTTGTGACAGCAGAGCTGTTCCGATACAGCATTTGTTTCCAGTGAATCCCAGTCACGGTAACCGTGTAGTCTCTGAGCTCCATTAGGTGGCTGTCACCATCGCACTAACAGACAATCTCCATTTTCCACAGAGTAAAACTGTAACGACTGTTGGTCATTTTCTAGTTCAATCTCTCTGCCTGGCATCTAAAATTAGAACACAGGGTTGAGGGCAACTAAGACAGATGTGAGAAAGCATGTTCTGTGCCCACCCCCAGATGTATGGTCTCCATCTCAAGTCCGCTCTGTAGAGACTGAGATTGCCAGCACGGCACGCTGTGGGGGCTAAGCGTGGCTGTGTCTCGCTGGGCAACTTACTTTGGGACTCTCGTAGGACAGCAGGAGGTCTGACACAGGAACTCTGAGAAGGCGTGACAGCAGCCCTTTCACCTTGTGAATGGTCATGGAATCTGTCAGAGAAAAGAAAAACCGTCAGTTCTCTCAAATGACAGTTTCCTGCCAAACTAGCTCAGAGTACAAGGCCACAGTTGCAGTGCCGGCTGAAACTCACTTGAGTGCCGATTCCCCCCGAGGAAACGAGTGGGCAGAGGCACAGCGATCACGTGGACCACGACTGCACAGCACTCACTGAGTCCCTGGGGAAACGGAGCCAGGTTTGACCTAAGTGCCCTTTGACCGTGAGTTTTCATACCATTTCAGTGGTGGTGGATATTTCCTCCTCCTCAACCCTAATAAACCTGAAATCATAGTCTCTGCACAGAGGAATAAACGTGAGTAAAATCATTAACTTCACTTTTTAAATCTTTGTGATTACTTAGGACTTAACTAAAAGACCACTGAGTGGGGCTCTCGAGCCCTTTGGCCTTAGTTTCTCCTTGTCCAGCGCAGGGTAAACTACACGGGCTACAGGTCCCTTCCAGCGCAACCAGCCGGTAGTTACTACCGCGCGTCACTGTGTCTGACATGCGTGCTGACAACCACCAGGCGTGGGAATGTAACTTAATGAGGAAACGCTTCGGTCTGTTCCGAAAACACTATGAGCTTTTCTCCAAAGATGAGCTGTGGTAAATATTGGCTATTTTGATTATGAGAAAGAGTTTCTTTGAAGCTTTAGCGGGAGGTACAGCAATAGTGTGGTGTTCCTACAAATATCACACGGAGTCAAATATTTTTCTATCAAAGATCATTTTGTAAAAGCTGTCTGTGTTTTTATGCAACTTGTGATAATAAATGTCCTTTATTTTAGAAAAAAATGCCTTAAGTTTATGTGTTGAATAGAAAATAGACATTTATGATTAATTAGCATAACTTCCTCAAATAACCTTGCCTTTTCGGAAAATCTAGGCGGACTGGGTTCAGAGGGTGGTCGGTGAGGGTTAACTCATGCACAGCCCATGAAAGGTGCCTCCGAAGCACCATGCCAGAAGCCAAGTGGCCGTAAAACAATTCTAGTGAGAGACCCGCCTACCTGCACTGTGTCTAAAGTGGCAATTTGCATGTGCTGGCTCTAAATAGTGTTACTAATTTTGATGTAAAAGTAACACACAATTACCGTAACATTCAGAAAATGTCAAACTAATTACCTCTTTGCCTCGCTACGACAAGGGTTAAAAGTTTGGGTGTACTTCCGAGCTTTCTCCTGTTTACGTAAGGATGTGGCGTCTCATAACACAGTGGTCTGCAAGTTGTACTTATTACAGAGCGGCAGCCTTCTCGTGCCGGCTCCTCTCCACCTGGGCTGTCCAGTCAGCAGCTACCTGTGGCCAGTGTGGCCAGCACAACTTTGTGTTTCCTTGTAATGAGTTTAAGCTGCCCACGTGGCCAGCGGCAGCCCCGTCCGGACAGTGCACTGTAGGCCCACTTCCCCCGACGGCACTGGGCCCTGTGACTCGCGGTCCTGCCAGGACTGTCCGCTGTCTCCCCTGAACGCGGAAATGGTTTTTACTTTTCAATTACAGGGGCCACAAGTTGAATGCTTGGTCTGAGCACATATGTATTTTTAATTTTTTATACTGATTTCTACCTGACTTTACAAAAAGCATAGACTGACTTTTGATGCCAGCTCTGCATGTTAGTTTTTAATAATTTGCAATCTGACTGGCAAAAAAAAGAAAGTTTCAGTGTTTTATATATTTTTTTATCACTTTTCTCTTTAAAGGATATTTATATACTTGTTAGTGGCTAGATGTTTACAGCCCATGGCATAAAAATTAGTAGCAACTGTTGGAATGTGCTGGCTTACTTCTGAGTTTAGAGACTACAGGACTCAGATTCTGAGTAGCTTAAAGCAGTGATTAATACCTTTAGTTTCTATGGAGAATTCCACTCTCTGCTGGGTCCCCCTGAACATTAATGACACTCAGCATGAGTGCAGGGGGCACTTGACTCCCAGAAGCACTGGTGTCATGTGTACCTTGTGCGAGAGCAGAGGGTGAGGCTCACTGTCACCACCCCAACCCGTCACAGTCCTGCCTGACGGAGGATCTCAGTGCCGTCCCTGCAAAGGAGCGCTTAACCCAGACCTATGATGACACGCCTGAGCAACCCCTGCACACTGGCTTCATGTGCCCGGAGAGTGAAAAGGAAAACGCAAAGACATCCAAAGCCAATGACATGAACCAAAGTTCTGGTCCTCCTTCACTTGTCTGTCTCCATGAGTGCCTTTCCAGACGGTATTTTTTTTAAATCCTCACCTGAGGACATTTTTTTCATTGCATAGAAAAGAGGCGGGGCGGAGGGGTGGTGAGAGAAACGTAGATGTGAGAGAGAAACATCGATCAGTTGCCTCCTGTGGGCACCCCAACTGGAAACTGAACCCGCAGCATTTTAGTTTACAGGATGACGCTCCAACCAACGGCGCCACACTGGCCAGGGCCCTTTGCTGGCAGTGTTTCTGTTTGAAATCGTGTGAAAGGCAACCGGTGGTTTCAGCCCGTCGTCACAGAACAGCAGCAGAACGGCGAGCCGCAGTAGCAGCGCTGCCGTGAAGGGCCGGGGAGTCACGCTGCCCCCGACACGAGGTGAAGGCCGGCAACCAGAGGCGCTCTGGGCGCAGCCACAGCCTTCCACAGGCAGTCCCAGGACACGCTCGTGTGCAGGGCCAATTTAAAAACCAGTGTGAGCGTACCGCGCTGACAGGCAAACAAAACTATTTTCCTAGAGTCCTTTGGGGTGATATGTACGTACTTCACTTCTTCAATCCCTCACTGCTCTACATGTAACCTATAATCAAGTTTAGTCTTGAGAATTCACAGTATACTCAGAGTGAAATGTCTTTTTTTCTGAGTGAAAGTTTAAGGTAAGTTCCATCGATCTAATTTGTTGACACAAAAGTATTTTCCAAATAAAAGTGATGCAATTCCAGTAGCAAAAACATTTCAAGTCTGAAGTGCTTTTTTGCAAAGAAAACTGTCTCCGTGTGTCCGTTAAAAGACAGCACCCAAGAACTGTTTGCTCCTGACTGGTGGGGAGGAGAGTGTACAAGAGTCACAGATGTCCAAGTACTTCCTGCCTCAGTCCACTAGGACATCATTTCTGTTTGATGAGGGCGGTGAGACAGACTGCCCGTCGGGGTAACAATCTTCTAGCCAAGAAACCCCCCGGAGCAGCACTAAGAACTCAACCGCGGCGGGTGTGGGAAAGCCACCCAAAGGCTCAGTGTTCAAGTTTTGCTTTTGGTTACACATGTAATCACATGCAGGGGCTTTGTTTCAACAAAGGGGCTTCCGGGTCAGCTGATAAAGTCACGGAGTGCTTGAGCTTTCGGGGGAGTGACATTAGCATGATCAATTCCACTTTAGAATCTAAAAAGACTACGGACAACTGGTTTGGAGGGACTGGGGAGAGGGGAGGGGAAAGGATGCAGACAAGTGTAATTGAACAACAACAAAGTAATTAAAATAAATAATAATAATAAAAAAAATAAAAGACTAGGGACAACTGATTCGCTCCACAAGACCACACTTTCAGATATGAGGGAACTGCTATGCATCCAGCCGACTCGGGAGGCTTAAGGAGGGGAAGGAGACTCATTCTTCTTACCTGGTAGTTGTTTCTCTAGGACTTTCTGATCAAGATGGTTAGGATATTTTATCTTCAGTGCTTGAAGAAAAAAGGAAAAAGACTTGAGTCCTGCCATAGTAAGGATCTAAATCATACACCGTTAACAGGACGGCCAAATGACAGAACTGTTCAGTACGACCCGGCTCAAACCCCAATCCAGGGATCGGCCCTGCTGGTGTTTGAAACTCCTCCTATCAGTATTTCCCTGAGTCACTAACAAGAGAACTGACTGTCATTCTGTTGCTTTCCCTTTCCCCCAAGTACTTCTTTACTGACAATTTCACTGGGTTTTCAAGTATAAGAAAAGTCAGACTTCCAAATCACAATTCAGTTCTCTGCTCAAATACTTGCCACATTTATATT
The DNA here is from genome assembly GCA_004026765.1 of Micronycteris hirsuta. Classification (NCBI taxonomy): domain Eukaryota; kingdom Metazoa; phylum Chordata; class Mammalia; order Chiroptera; family Phyllostomidae; genus Micronycteris; species Micronycteris hirsuta. Next base: position 21,190 of record PVJI01008132.1, read on the forward strand.
AAATGAGTTGAAAGCATGGGAGTTGCTAAAATGTTCAATGTAAGAATTTAGATATTTGAGAATTTATCATTTCTTAAAACTCAAGATACCCATTTAGGTCCTTAAGAGAAACAGTTCTCATTAGGTTATCACTTATCTGTCTTAGCACCTAAGGACTCAAATACAAATAAGCTGTCTTTGAATTTGGGGTTCTTACTTAGCAGCTGGTTTTTGAGCAAACACGGCTGTTGTGTTTTGAGCTCCCCATCTTCAGGCGCACCATACTCTGTTTAAGAAACAAAAGCAATGAATGATAAAGCAAAGGCCACGTAAGGAAAAGAATATATAGGTAAGTGTCAGTGTAGGAACAACCTAGCAGCAGCTGGTATGCTAACTTGGGACCCGCTTCCTTTTATTCATTGCTTGTTCACTTTTAGGAAAGTAGACAGCAGTCCCCCATGACCTGTGTATGACACCGCTGATCCTCAGACACAGTGTCCTGTGCTTCCCAATCCTTAAACCTTTAGTCAGTTTCACCTACGCTAACATTTCCCTTCCTTTCTAGTCCTGAGACAGAAACCTAGTACTGTGCCACATGGGACACAACTCACAGCACGCCTTCACCCAGTTTCAGCCATATCAGGCAGTACTAGGATGGGCCCATCCTGCAAACCAGCCCCCGCATCGTACCCCACCCCCAAAAGTAGCCTCAGTACAAGGGTGTGAGGATGCAGTGCTCTCCTGCTCTAGTTCTGCCGGGCCAAATGGCAACAAAGTCTCCAAAACACCCCCAAGTATCTGTGCTTTTGTCCTGGAGCATCCTTAGCAGTGACGTACTTAACCTTACGCACCTGTGGGGCACTTAGACCCTTCCCTCCCCACCCCCAGGTGAGGTTGAATTCACCGAGTGGCCAGAACCTGGGCCAGCTAATGGAATGACTGGAAGGCAGTTCCCACAGGCAGCTTTTCCTCCTCAGAGATAATCCAGCCTGCAGCATTTATGCAGCGAGCTTACTTAGGAAATACATACAAAAGAAAAATCACAGGAAAGTGAGATTTTCCACCTTCAAGTGCTCCTAACCTGAAATGCCCTGTTAGCCAGGCTGAGCTAAACTGGACACTGCCTGCCCTCCGGAGTAGGGGCTGGTGCAGAACTTCCAGCCAAGAGCTGCCCTCCTCCCCACACCTCCGGTGCCTCCTGCAGGTTCTTCCCTAAAGACAGTTCACTATCTGCTCCCAGCTGGCTGCGGCAGCCCCGGGAAAGCACCCAGCGCCCACTTAGGTTAAAGAGAACAGAAAGCGCCAGGGCAGAGGTGCCAGCCCCAGGCCCTTGCTGACACCCAGGACAGGCGCCGGTACGCACTGAGGCAGAGCGCCTGGTATCTGGGATGGGCTGCCAGGAACTCCTCATTTGGCCTGTTCTTGTCTGGATCCTCATGTCCTCCTGCCTTTTTCCACTCGTTTCCAAACGCTTTTCTGTACTCCAGCTCTGCTCCACGCCTCTCCTCGGGGAGAATCTGTGTCCACGGGAAACACGAGTCTGCAGGGGCACTTTTCTAATGAGCGTGTTTTGTGCCCTGTTCTTCGCCACTGCCCACCCACAGAGATAATCAGACTGAGAGGGACAAGGTAATAATTACATTTTTACCCTTTTTAACATTGACAGAGTACGGGACTTATTTGAAAAGAAAAAAATTTCAGCTTTCTACTTTTCTTCATGAGAATATTAGCCCATGCGCTGGTTTCTGGACTATGCCAGGTGCCTAGCATGCCAGGTGACGTGTGGTCCGCCCACTGGGGAGCCCACGCAGGGACGCGGACATTCCCAGCCAGCAGCCCTGAAAGGCGGGCAAGGCACTGCCTGACAGTTTCTGAGGAGAGCGGCTCACGGTCTACCCCCTGCCTGCCCACGTTCCCCCACAAGGACAGAGGGGAGCTCCCCATGCTCCTCACCCTCCTCGAGTGCTACAGAATCGGCTGGTGTGGCAGGTCCCTCTGCACTGATCGGTCTAATTCCACTGTCATTAAAACACAGGAGGCTCCTTTATTACCACTTGGAAATCTCACCTGACACCCTCTACAACATTCAAATATACTATCTGCTTGCATTTTTTGATAATTTGTTCTTGAGTCTAGAAAAGACCTCGCTGTGGCCCTGGCACTCACCTGGCATTTGTTCAGGGTCTGCAGCTGACTGATCTTGGCAATGATGAACTGGCAGGCTGTCTGCGCTCCACTCCCCTCGGTCAGGGGGTTTCTTCGGCAGGACAGAGAGCGCAGACTCTGCAACTTATCCAGCTCGTTGATAGATGACCACTGAAACCCAGCAAAAGAGAATTAACGTGTTTCAGGCTAATTCTTCAGATTATCTGAACTAGCAACAGAAAAGCAAAGTCGCCAGTTCAGTTTAGGGGCCAGGGATCCATCACACCGAGCCCTCCAGCTGGGCCAAGGTCTTGAGTCTACTGAGGTGGGAGTTAAAACTGATTTCCTTCTTAATATTTTTGGGTTTATAAAACAAGGAGTTTCACCTGAGGGAGCATTTCTCATTCATAAAATTTAAAATATTTTTCCGGCCCTTGCTGGTATAGCTCAATGGATTGAGCGCAGGCTGGGAACCAAAGGGTTGCTGGTTCGATTCCCAGTCAGGGCACATGCCTGGGTTGTGGGCCAGGTCCCCAGTGAGGGCCATGTGAGAGGCAACCATACATTGCTGTTTCTCTCCCTCTTTGTCTCTCTCCTCTCCCCTCTCTCTAAAATAAAAATTGAAAAAAAATCTAAAAAAAAATAAAAAAATATTTTTCCGTGGACGGAACTACAAACTCTGGCGTGGGATGGAAAGCAGAGCCCACGTGGCACGCACACTCTTACTTGCGATATCCGATTGTCGTTGACTACAAGGTTCTGCAAGGAAGGAAACATCGATGTCTTGCACCCTAGGAAAAAGAGAAATAAGTTACGCAGTAGAACTGAAAGAAATGCTAAAGTGTGGCACGCAGGGGAGGGGATGTCATAATCTTACATACCAACCCCAGCATCCGGGAAATGTAGAGAAGAAATCCCAGTGTTACAAAGAATTAGTTGTTCTAATCTGAAATTACAAATGTTCAATCTGATTGCGCAGAACAGTATCAAATGCTGTGGGCCATCAGCCAGTCTACATTTGTAAATTTTTTGCTACACCTTAAGGTTTTCATCCCAGGTAAAATGCTTAGAAACCATGAAGTCCAATTTAGGGCATACAAATTACATTCTCCTGACTCTACAGGGACTGACTGTGCTGGGCCCTGTGCTGGGTGCTGAGTGGGTCTCAAAGAGGAAAGAGGCATGACCTCACTGCCCGCAGTGTAATGAATGAAGACTTTAGCACCAGGGCCAGATCATTCATTCTGAATTATCTGGGGCAGATGTAGACTGCCTTGTATGTGATTTCACAAGTAAACTCCCTAGATGAGTTCAGATAAACACTTCCTGGAGAGAATGACTCCACGTGGGAATCCCATCCTCACTGTATTTTGGTTGCCAAAGTATATACGGCTTATAACCCACTCACTAAGGGTTTACTGCACACTAATGGAACAGGCATTTTAGGAGCAAATTACCTGGGCAGATACGCTATTAGAAACAGCTGGTTTTCATCAATTAACTGATTATGGGAAAGGTCTAATAACTTGACCATCTGTAGAACATCAGCCGGCCTATAATGGAAATAAAATTTTTTCAGCATGAATTTAATGCCTTAGTTGCTTGCAAACACACAGCTTTAAAATGCCTACGTTTGCTACTAAGGAGAGGGTGGGGACGGGAAGCGCGTGGATGTGACTACACAAGATCGACAGGAGGGACCCGTGTGATGGGGACTCTCGGCACCTCCAAGGGACCAGTGTCTGCATCCCGGCGGGGACGCTGGGCCACGGCTTCACAAGACATTACCAGTGGGGGACTGGGTAACAGGTCTAACTACATGTGAATCTAAAATTATCTCAGAAGTTCCATTTCTAAAAACCTGCCTTTGCCTATATAATAAATGAAATCATCCTGTACAGTAAAATCTTGTTCATTTGAATCCTCTGAGAATTTGTTGTAAATCTGCCCAAATTTAAGTTTATTTTACACAGTAATTTAATGATATCAAAAGTGGAAGACGAGACATTATTTAATTCTCTTAAGATATATTGACCTGAAACAGATGCATCACTTAATACTTATAGCAAATCCTACAGAATTTCCATTTAGACAGAGAAGTAATATATTTATGTAAAACATAAAATTCATGTCTTCAAAAATATTTAACTCTGGGCTTTCACCCTAAATGAGTTTTTCCTCAATTAGTGGTGAAGTCTTAGTTGACATTCTAAATTGCAAAGGCAATGAATAAGAATTTTTCTAATTTTTATTTGCAAGTCTTTCTAAAAATTAACAGATTTACAGCAGAGATCATTTCTTCAGAGCAAGGAGACGCCGACAGGTGCGGCTGAATAGCTGCGCTACCTTTCGGAGACGGAAAGGCCGTTGGACTCCAGGTAGAGCTCCTCCAGGACCGGCCACCCGGCGGCACACTGCAGCATCTGTGGGGGAAACGCGGTTCAGGGCCGGCGCCTGCGCCGGTGGGGGGGGGGGGGTTCCCTGTGCGTTAATTTTTACACCCTGCACGTGAGTCCAGTTTGCTCACTGAGAATCAGTGCCTTATAACACAAGTCACTAAAGACCATATTTCAGGCCAGATGAAAATGTTAACAGCGCATTTTAATGATATGAAGCACATATTTTGGCACTGAGCCAATGCATTGCGCAGGTGTATCTGGAAACGGACCAAGGCACCGCGAGGCGGACCGCAGAGGCTCCTTGGCACCCTCTCGTTCATCCGATACAGTTCCCCTCACCAAAGGAAGAAAACTGACGTTGAACGCCTCTCCTCAATCCTCGATGCCAACTTGAGTTTGTAGAGAATATACTAATCAGTCAAAATTCGTCAATAACTCTAAACTTTCTCAGTTGAACTTTACTGCCCTCCCCCCACCTGCATTTCTGTGGGCCCCTCCCGTTCTGATGCTATATCTAACCCTGGAGAGGGAGTCACAAAAAGCCCCAGGAAAGGAGCACTGTGGCTGTGACCACAGTTGAAGGCGACATCTCTGAGCGGGGCGCCCACCGCATTTCACAGGTGAACAACTCTCTGCGCCTGTGTGACAGTGGACTGACTGTTCTGGGTGTGTGACGGCGGCTGCCCCAGACGGAACAGAGCAGCACCAGGGGCAGACGCGGGTGGGGCCAGGACCCGGAGCCCTCCCAGCTGCACACAATGGGCAGTGGATTCCAGAGCTGAACTTTAAGCAAGAAAAGGACGTGAGAACTTTCTGCCGCCCCTCCTCTGCCCTGATAACACGTGTGGAAAACTCAAATAGCGAAGAGCTCAGTCAGCACCTGACTCTACAGCTTTCCAAGCTCAGCACACCTACTGCCCAGCACTACGGAGCCGCTGTTCCCAGAGACGCCAGACCAGCTCCGAATGAGCCAAGGCCGTGGATTCTCAGACAAAAATTCTGCCTCACCACCACAACTCCACAAGGCACTTAAAGAAGCCTATTGTTTGGATAACAGATGACTGAAATGAGGCTACAGTTATGCTTCAATTCTCTATAAAGCCAACAATTTAAAATGGCTTATTACTGGGTAATAGACCAAAGAAACAGGATTACCTCGGCCCACGTTATTCCCGTTCGGCTGAGGACCACCACCTTCAGTGCAGGAAACGCACCGGCTAGAGCCGGTGAGCCGGGGGGAACCCGCAGCCTGTTGTCCCTGGGGAGGAAGAGAAGCTACAACTCGCTCACTGGGGCGCAGCAGGCCGGACAGGAACAGTCACCAAAGGCAACGGATTCAGGATTTAGTGAGAGCAGTTTGGTTATTTCAACCTTAAAATTGTATCGAAAACAAAGCAAGTCAAGAATACCTCACTGTTAATGTTTTCAATTTACGACCCTTGGCACCTGGCAGGCAGACGCTTCGCAGGGACAGGGCAGCCGGGAGCAGCCGTGCGTCCCTGAAACACTCGGGCACCTGCAAGCCAGCGCCCAGCTTCACGGGTGCACTCTGGACGCTGCAACTTGAACGCCCTCGCTCAGGTCTCACCGATAGGCTGGGTCGTGGGCCAGATTTTTGCTACTTTAAACAGTCTGCCCTTGTGCTGTCAGATCCTTCAAGTTCACAAGACCCTGACCCCAGACAGCACTCGGCCTGGGCGATCATGCTGAAAGGGTGACACACGAGGGACGTCAACACATCAGCCTGTGCTTTCAGGAGAGATGACACCATCGGCCAGTCCCACCCTCTGCTGTATTTGGGCGCATGACAAATGCAGGCCTGACCAGCTGAGCCAGGTACAGCTCACCTGTATGTGCAACGCTGGCTTGAGTATGAAAGGGAAAGCCTGACTGAGCTCTTGGAAAGTTAGGTTCTGAGGTTAAAACTAATTAAATATTGGAGAAGGCCTGGAAAATGGACATCAGTAAACACATAGATTAGTGAAAAATCTTTTCAAGATTTTTTGTTTCTCTTTTTTTAGAGAGGGGAAGAGATGGAGAAAGGGAGAGAAACATCAATGTGTGGTTGCCTCTTACATGCCCCACACTGGGGACCTGACCTGCAACGCAGGCATGTGCCCTGACTGGGAATTAAACCGGCAACCCTTTGGTTCTCAGGCTGGCATTCAATCACTGGGCCACACCATCCAGGGTAGATTAGTGAAAAATCTTCATCAGAACTGAATTAAACTATTCCAATGAAATCACTCATTCTTAAAGCAATTAAATGCCAAAACCTTCAGAAAGATTCAGAACTTCTCCCCAGTTAAACACCAACGACCCCGATGGGCATCTCTCACTGTCAAGCTCACCAGAAATGGGACCTATCAGCTCAGTGTATCAACCTACCCCAGCCCCCACCCAATCAAAACAGAGTCCCAATTAATGAACCACCTTATGTGACCGTTTGAAAGCTAATAATCGAAAAATATGAAAGAAGCTAAAAATTTATAGTAAGTTGAGATAAATTCAGCTAAGGCATCCCTCCCACCTCTTCCCCTCTGAGCTGAGTGTTAGGCCAGGCGACAGGTGGCCCGGAGCTCCTACCTGAGATTAAGGACTTCGAGGTGTCTGAGCTGCTCCGCAATGTCTACGACTTCACCCCACGCCGACAGCAGGTTTGCTGACAGATCCACTTCCCTGACGTCTGAAAGCCCACATTAAGAAACAGTAACACAGAAAGCTTCACAGGACACGTGACCGCTGCCGCCTGACTCTGGAGCACGGGCCGTGTCACTGTGTGGTCTCGCTTCTGCACACACTGCTCTCACCGTTTTAATCACCCAACTGTTCATCCAGAAACTAAAAAGCTGTCACACTGCAAACCAGAGGTGAGCATCCACAGCCAAAGAGTGAGAGCCCAGTGTCACCGCTGCACCGCCCCCACATCCAGCCAAGTCCAGCAGACAGGAAAGGCCAGTGACAACACTTGTGATTGAGAAGCACCTAAGGTGTGCCCTGGCAGCGACGGCCACACACCAAGCCCTCGCCCTGTCTCTGATGGCTCCCCATTGTCCTCCGCACCGCAGGAATCCCCACATCATTGGGAGAGACGATGGGGGTGAGCTCAGACAAATGGTCGAAGGTGCTAAGCACAATTCGGCATTCCAAGGGTCTCCTGCAGACTGGATGAAGTTGCTGACACCCGCTGGTACAGGGATTCAGGGAACCGTAAAGCAGGAGGACAGAAAGAGAAAGGCACCTGGGTCAAATGCTAGCGGGGAGTGGTGGCAATGCCATCAAGAAGGGACACAGCTTAGCAAAACCCCTGGGCAAAGAGATGAAGAGAAGCTTGGATCAGGGCTGGACCACCTAAAGGAGACTGTCACAGTTTCCGTCTGTCCCACAAGTGACCACTGGGGGCCTGCAGTTCTGCAGCGAGCACAGCTAGCTCTCAGCGGGAAGCTGTCTGGACCTGCTGGGTGGACACATGCTCAGAGCAACGAGCAGGGCGTGCAGGAGAGGTGTGTGGGTGACCTGCAGACAGGGCCAGAGAAGACCATCTTCCCCATTAAGGTGACCCCTGAGCAGGAAACTGAAGGAAACGAGGGCATGCCGATGTGAAGACAAGTGTCTGGGCAGAGGGAATGACACAAGCGAAGGCCCGGAGGTCACAACGGTGGGCCGATGGCAGGGGTTGGAGCTGAGCTCACACTGGCAGCAGGGGCCAGGCCGGACCACGGGGGCCTGCAGACCACTAACAAGTCTGCCGGTCTCTGCCCACAACGGGAGGTGCTGGGCATGGAGCCAGTGCTGTGGTCGGACCCAGCCTCTCAAAGGTCGTTGTGTTCACATAACACGCAACAGACCACAGGGAGGGGAGACGGAGCAGGAAGGGGGCCCGGACCAGACCAGGGAGGGCCCTCTAGGGGTGAGAAAAGCCCAGCCCGGGCTCCCGGCAGCAAAGCAGGGCTGACTGATTGGCTGGTGGATATGGAGGAGAGCGAGCCTGGAGCCATGGAGAGGAGATACCAGATTTGAGAGACAGGGTATCAAATACGCAGCTGGGGAGCCGTCTGGGCTGGACACGAGCAGGAGCAGGCTGACCCCATGTGGCCTCCACTACTCTGCACAGGGGACGGGCAGAGGGAGAACTGAGACGGAACTGTGACGGGTGCTGTTCCCCTTATAAGAGACAGTAAAGAGATGACAAACTCTGGAAAAACCTGTTTTGAGGTATATTAACAAAACTGACTCAGCTGCATGTAATGGGAACCTGACTACAGGGAAGAGTTTACTTCCTCACTCACAAGGCCACCAGGGAGGTATGGTGACTCCGGGACACTGGCCTGGATCAGGACTCGCTCCTCCTCTGCCCTCTGCTGTCCCGGCCAGCGTGCTCTGTCTGTACCGATGGGCAGAGGCCGGTGCCAGTCCCGGCGGCCCCCTCTCAAGGAGCCCCATCCAGAAGCCCCCTTCACACCTCACTGGCCAGGGGCCGTTACTGGCTCACCCGAGAGCAGAGGGCCTCAGAAGGCAAATGACATATCTGGGCAGCCCCAAGTAAGCTGGGCTGCTGTTAGGAAGGAGGCCGGGGACTGTGGACATGGGGTGGCCAACAGGCAGTGTCCGTACAGGTGTCAAACCTCAGTCAGGGTGCAGCTGAGTCATCACTGAAAGGATACTAGGACACGCTTTGGCAATGGCTCCTTTGTCACCAGCACGACATATAGCGCAGTTCCTCAAAGAAATTTCTTGCAACGTGCTCAGCTGGCTGCATGAAAAACACACAATTCACATGTTACAGAAGCATGTACGCTTCCCACTGGCCCTTCAGAAAATCAAAAAGTATTTCAGATACATGACCAGGTACCAAGAATAACAAATACCAGGACCCACCACCCAACTTAATAAAGCATTACGAACACTACACAGACAACTGAAATCCTCTCTCCCTTCCCATGCCATGCCCCCCACTCCCCCCACAGGTGCACCTTAGGGTGCTGTATTTGGTGTTTGTTTCATCTTAAGCATTTCTGAACAGTGTCACTATCTATTTCCACATCCCTAAACAATGAGACTCTTTTTGTATACTATGAAGTGTGACATAAATGGATCCTGCTACAAATTCCTTTCTCATCCACAGCACACTGTTATGACTGCTGTAGCAGTGCACGGACCTAGAACACTCGCTTTCACGTCTGGTAGATGTCACTCCCTGAACAGACCCCAGTGACTGCGTGTACTCCTCGGTGGGCATTCAGATGACTCCCAACAGCGCACACTTCTCTCACTCACACGTGAAGGGCTCTCTATTCAAGCCTGGATCGTGTGGAGCCTCGGCTTCCCGGATACCCTCAGAAGCTCAGTCTAGAGAGTCTGTGTTTTCTATTTATTAAGACAGCCCACGTGTTACAGGGCCCAAGAGTGTCTGGAACACAGAATCTGGAGCCAAACTGCCTGAGTTCAAATCCCAGCTCCACCACCTTCTCTAGTGCCGGATGAGTGAGCCTCTCTCTGCCTCAGAGTCCACATCTGTCTAATGCTGTGAGGTCCACCCAAGGTCCCAGCAGCATCATTCACAACAGCCAGAGGGTGGAAGCAACCCAAGTGTCCATCAGTGAAGAAGTGGATAAATGGAACATTATTATTCAGCCATAAAAAGGAAGGAAATTCTGGCTGGTGTGGCTCAGTGGACTGAGTGTCAGCCTGCGAACCGAAGGGTCACTGCCTCAATTCCCAGTGGGGGCACATGCCTGGGCTGCAGGCCAGGTCTCCGGTGGGAGGGGGCACATGAGAGGCAACCACACAATGATGTTTCTGTCCCTTTCTCCTTCCCTTCCCCTCTCTCTGAAAATAAATAAATGAAAACTTTTTTAAAAGAAGGAAATTCTGCCCTGGCTGGTGTGGCTCAGTGGACTGAGCACGGGCTGCAAACCAAAGGGTCGCCGGTTCAATTCCCAGTCAGGGCACATGCCTGAGTTGCGGGCCAGGTCCCCAGTGAGGGCCATATGAGAAGCAACCACGCATTGATGTTTCTTTCCCTCTCTTTCTCCCTCCCTTCCCTTCCATCTAAAAATAAATAAATAAAATCTTTAAAAAAATAAGAGGAGGAAATTCTGACACCTGCCACAACATGAGTGAAACGGAGGTCGTCATGCTCAGGGAAGTCACCTAGTCACAAAAGGACAAAGACTGCGTGACTCCTCTTAGCTTAGGTCCCCAGAGGAGACAGATTCATGGAGACAGAAAAGAGAAGGGTGGGTGCCACGGGCTGGGGGGACAGCAAGTGCTTGCTGGGTGCAGAGCTTCGGCTTCGCCAGAGGCGAAGGCTCTGGAGGTGGTGGTGGTGACGGCTGCACAGCAATGGGGGTGTGTGAACGCCACTGAAATGGGCCCTTAGCATCGTTAAGGTGGTAAATTTTGTGTGTATGCATATTTTACAATTTTCTTAAATGCTACGTTAACTTCTGTGACTCTTAGAATACAGTCTGACATACAGTAAGTTGTAAGTACTGATAAAAGTAAACATGGAACTGACCACCTCTGTGGAAATACCAAGATACACACGCAGGGCGTGAGCCTTTACAGTCACCAGTAACCAGGGAAAGGCCACAGCAGCGAGGCTGTGGGGCAGAGGTTCCCAAACCTGCTCCGTTCACGGGGCCCTTGGTGTTTCAGTAGTGTTTTCATGGTGCCCCTGGGCCCAAAAGAAATACCTAACATCATTCTATTCAGCAAGTAGTTAGAGCCGACCAACTTACTAAGTATTTATGTCCTTTCCACTTGGTGTCCCTCGGGCACCGAGCATACAACTTCCCCACCCGGAATCGGACGGGCCATGGCCAGCTGCACTTCCTGCTGCAGGATGAGCTTCAGGAGGGGCCAGCGTTTTTATCAGCGCCGTCCACCCAGCTTGGCAGGAACGTGCCACCACCGAAAGGCATGGCAGGAGTATCATGAAACTGGGAACTACTTCAAAGGACAAGTCTGCACAGCCTCCGACAGATGTCACTGTTTCCCTCTACAATTAAAAATATCCCGCTGTGCCCCAGGGGGTTTGCTGCAGTGCCAGGAACACAGGGTACAAACTCAGGGACCCCTGTTTCAACACAGGCGGCAGTCCAGAGCCAACGCCATCTCCGTGAGAAGCCACGCATCACAGTTTCTACTGGTTTTGACTCCTTTAAGTCTTCTTACAGCTACAACCTCAAAGCTGACCAGCTGAAGGCTGCCTGCCCTGCTGGTGACAAGCGCCCAGCTTCGCACCACCTTGCTTGTTACTCACAGCAGCTCTAACAGCTTAGGCGTCAACTTGTAAACGAGGCAGCTGAGGCTTAGAACACCAGCTCTAACTCCTGTCGGCTGGAAAGTGGCTGAGCTGACTGGGAACCCAGCCTGACGCCAATGTCAGGTTCCTTCCAAGAATTCACTCGCTCTTTATTGAACACAGTGATATTCGAGTAAGAAGGTCACTTGCTAGAAAAATTCACAAATTATGCATTGTCCATAAACTAGGGAAGGAAAATGTGTTTGCAATTTGTTAATATTCACACAGCCCATGGTACTCTTTGAAAGAGATTAATCAATAAAAAAATAAAGGGCATCTCTTAGGGTAAAAGATACTTAAATATTTGCATTTTAAATGGAAAAAAATAAAGCAATGAGCCACTTATGACCATTATCTCTTGCTGATGGCATTAGTTGTGACTTTATTCAATTTTCTAAGTTTTCAACAGTGTACACTGTTTTGTAATTAATTAAACAATCAAGTTGTTGCTTTTTTAGAAATCATGATTTATTGAGGTTTTTTCAATGCTGGTCGGTCATCTATGCTAAAAAGCAGAGCTATCAAGAAATGAATTTATTCTTCCATACTGCCCCTATAAACACTTTAAATTTTGCATTATTTTAAATCTTTTTTTTATTGTTGTTCGAGTACAGTTGTTTCCATTTGCACCCCACCACATATCCCTACTCCAACCCTAAATCACTTTTTTTTTTAAGATTTTTAGAGAGGGGGGAAAGGAGAAAGAGAGGGAGAGAAACGTCCATGTGTGGCTGCCTCTCGCATGCCCCATACTGGGTACCAGGCCCGCAACCCAGGCACGTGCCCTGACTGGGAATCATACTGGTGACCTTTTGGTTCGCAGGCTGGCACTCAATCCACTGAGCCACACACCGGCCACGGCATAAACTTAGTAATAATAACAGAAACAGCCAAAAGATAACAAAAGAACTTTACTTTGAACAAAGCCACAGTTTAACTCTTACTTTCTTTACAAAGTTAAGACTGCAGGCCTGTGCCTAGCAGCTGCAAGTCCACTTTCCCCAGTGGCCACCAGGGGTCACTACTAGGACACTTCATCTGGGTCAGGTCAAACCACAGCATGGACCATCACTAACCCCTGGAAGGTTCTTGGGCTGCTGAGTTTTCGCGTGAACACCAGCTTTTACTCTCCCTGATTCAGAATGCTTATCAGAATGAACACTGGGCTTCTACAAAGAATCTGTACAGATTTCAGAGAACAGAGACTGGAATTAGCAGTTTTAAAATGCCTTATTTCATGCCCTTCAAATGCCTACATAATAATTTGGGGAGCTTAAAAGCAAGAGCCCAGGCTGTTCTGACTCAGTAGGTCAAACTCAGGGTGGGGCAAAGGTGACAAGGGTGCGCAGCGACCTGGCACAGGTAACCATGTACACTTCTATCTCCATTTTGGATATCGACTAGGTAGAAACATCACCACAAAATACAAGAGGACCAGAGTGTCAACCTTACTTACTTAATGCTTAGTCGAGCCCTGGCTGGTGTAGCTCAGTGGATTGAGTGCGGGCTGGGAACCAGAGGGTCCCAGTTCGATTCCCAGTCAGGGCACATGCCTGGGTTGCGGGCCAGGTCCCTAGTGAGGGCCATGTGAGAGGCAACCATACATTGCTGTTTCTCTCCCTCTCTGTCTCCCTCCCTTCCCCTCTCTCTAAAAATAAATAAATAAAATCTTAAAAAAAAAAATAGTCGATATAAGATAGCATGGCATAAATATTAATAATGTGTAAATCAATCCTTTAATTCCACTCTAGAAAAGTCCAACAGCCCTGAGCTGAAGTGAGGATTTTACTTTCCCTGAATACTTGACCCTCAGGTTCCTGCGATTTCAATTGCTGTCTGTGCAGGAAGCACAGGCCAGTGAGGTAGTAAGGCCCTGGGCACCCACACACTCACAGAACGTGCTCCCGAGCCCCGGTGGGACTGAGTGCCCACTCTTCCATGATCAGCCCCACTTACCTTTGCTGTTTTCTGATAGAGTCAAAACCAATAGTTTCCACAGGTCTATTTGCAATTTTAACAATTTGCTCTTTTCCATCTTCCTCTGGTCCATCTTTTAACACATAGCGGTTCTTAACCGCAGTAAGAAAGTCTATTCCAAAATTTACTTTGTTTGGACGAATAAAGGATCCTCCTGTTGGGTGGCTGAAGGTAGAGAAAGGGCACATTGTAAATACCCACGAAGACGTTTGTTAAAATAACACATGCAAAAATCCCTTGTCAACTGCCACAAATATAAATATCTGCATTTATAAATTTATGAATATATTAGCAAACAAAATCAATTATATAATTTTTAAAAAGATTTTACTTATATTCAGAGAGAGGGGAAGGGAGGGAGGAAGACAGGGAGAGAAACATCGATGGGTGACAGAAACATCAGTTGTTTGCCTCTCGCACACCCCCAAACCAGCTACTTGCCTGCAATCCAGGCATGTGCCTTAACTAGAAATCAAACGGGCAACCTTTTGGTTCACAGGCTGGCACTCAATCCACTGAGCCATACCAGCCAGGGAGCAATTATATAATTTTATTTTTTAAAATATTTTATTTATTTATTTTTAGAGAGAGGAGAAGGGAGGGAGAAAGAAAGGGAGAAATAGCAATGTATGGTTGCCTCTCACATGGCCCTCACTGGGGACCTGGCCCGCAACCCAGGCATGTGCCCCGACTGGGAATTGAACCAGGACCCCTTGGTTCCCATCCCACGTTCAATCCACTGAGCTACACCAGCCGGGCCAATTATATAATTTTAAAAAGAAAAAATATCATCCACAGAAAATGGCCATAAATGCAGTGTTCTGAAGAAATTTAAAAAATTCTTGTGTGCTGAGAAATCAAAGTCTGCATAAGAGTCCTGGCTGGTGTGGCTCAGTGGATTGAGTGTGGGCCTATGAACCAGAGTCGCCTTGTTTGATTCCCTCTCTGGAGTACATGCCTGGGTTGTGGGCTGGATCCCCAGCAGGGGGCGCACAAGAGGCAACTACACATTGATGTTTCTCTTCCTCTTTCTCCTTCCCTTACTCTATCTCTAAAAATAAATAAGATCTTTAAAAAAATAAAAAATCTGAGCCCTGGCTGGTGTAGCTTAGTGGATTGAGCGCGGGCTGGGAACCAAGCGGTCCCGGTTCGATTCCCAGTCAGGGCACATGCCTGGGTTGCGGGCCAGGTCCCCATGAGGGCCATGTGAGAGGCAACCATACATTGCTGTTTCTCGCCCTCTCTTTCTCCCTCCCTTCCCCTCTCTCTAAAAATAAATAAAAAAATAAAATCTTTAAAAAATCTGCATAAAAGGTAAAATAATATACTAAGAAAGTATATAATCAGTACGAATGATTACAAAGGGTTGTGAGCTTATGCAAGCATGTAAACAAATCCCAACAGATTAAACAGAGGAAGTACATGGAACAGACAATTCACATAAGAGTAAACAGATGTATAAACTCATGGGGGAAAGTTTTACCTTGCCAATGATTAAGAAATGAAAATCCAAATAATGAAAGTATTTTCAACAAAACAAAAAATGAAGAAAAATCGTAACAGCTTAAAGACTGCAAGGTTAGGTTTGTTTTGATTATATCATCACACTCCTGGGAATCTGTCAGCAGGCAATAATTTAAAAATAAAAACAAAACTGCACTAACAAAGATTCTGTATAACAGTATTTATTTGTACTTGAGGAACTCTGGAAACTATAAAAATGCCCAGCTGAATAGAAAACATTAAGTGAACCAGAAAGATGAAAAATTCTAACAGTAATATTAAATAAAACTACAAGATATTAAGATTTCTAAAAACTGAACCAAACTGTGAGTGATACAACCACAGAGAAATCTCGTTTGCACATGAATGAAGACTAGAAAAGGGTATGAAGAGATGAAAACATTTGTGAGTAAAAGGGTTATGTACACTCTTTCAAATGACAGCTTGAGCTGGGCCTGGTGGCGCACGCCTGTAGTCCCAGCTCCTAGGGAGTCTGAGGCAGGAGGATCGCTTGAGCCCAGGAGTTCTGGGCTGTAGTGCGCTAAGCCAATCGGGTGTCCACACTAAGTCTGGAGCGGAGATGGGGGCGGGGGGGGGGGGGGGCCGGGCGGCGGTGGCAGCACCAGGTTGCCTAAGGAGGGGTGAAGGGTGAACCGGCCCAGGTCAGAAACAGAGCAGGTCAAAACTCTTGTGCTGATCAAATGACAGTTTGAACTCAATCCATTTCAAAAACTTAAATATAAGGCTAAAATACAGCAGATGAGGACAATTCCACAGAAATATAGGATATTTTACCACAATTTATATTCAGGTTTTATAGCAATTTTCAATAATAACCTCTAGCAGGGTTTAAGAGCAACAGTAATTATATTGCCGTATGTAATGACCACTCTGTCAGGCTTCCCAGGACATTCAGAATAGGTCTTGAGACCATTAAACTCAGTGCTCAGCATTACATTGCGGCCATGACAGTTTCTTTTCAGGGAGTCTAAGCATGCCCAGTAAAACAGGGGTGAGTGTTAACATTATCACGTGATCACTTCAGAGAACAAATAATGACGTACATAAACTGCCAAAAATCATATTAGAAGCAGTCTTTTGGCTTCGAACCTTCCTAGAAGTCACCATAGTATGATGAAACTGGTATTAATGGTAAATTTTGCCAATATAATCATATATAGATTTTCCTCTGGGAAGTGGGTCCATAGAGATGACCAGATGGTGAAAGGAACGCAATCCCCAAACGTTGGAAGCGATACAGATGAGAAGTGACCCAGAGGCCATTGGATCCCAGAGAGGGGAATGTGAAAGCCAGTGAAAAGGGGGACAACTGTGTCCACTGCTACAAACACCTGAAGGTGGCAGCTGAGCCCAAACCAGAAGTGACCAGAGGGGCAGGGGGTGCAGCCCTGAGACTGAGGAGGGCAGTGCTGGGCCAGCGTCTGAAGGGAGCCGACCGAAAGGGGAGTGTTTTCAGGTGGCAAGCACCAAACCTGACTGTTGACGGAACTAACCCAGTGGAGAGGGGGAGCTGACAGTGCAGGAAATCAAATCCTCTGCAGCAGCAAAATCAAGTAATGAGTCTGTTGTGATCTCAGAAAGTTGCTGACCCCGGTAGCTGCCTGAAAAACAAGACATTTTAACCTAAGGGGACCCACAAGGGATGCTGACCCTGGGGCGGGGGTGGGCCCAGGAGCCTGCTCATTTCCAACAACGCCCTGGTGTGGGCGGGCCTGGTGTCCCACCTTCAGCAGCACTCACTAGTCCATCCTGTGTCAGGCAGGGACACTGGGGCCCACTGTTACACAGGTCTCCTAGCCAACACCAAAAGTGCATTCTGACTTCTAGTGCGCTATCCTTTCCCACGCTTCTGTCTTGGCCTACTCTGTTAAATACAGTCCTTACATTAAAATCCTAGCTAGCATGCCCGTTCCTACGATGAGAGGAAGCAGTGACGGGTGGGGCAGCAGGTGTGGAGCTGGGCGACCATGGGTTCCTGGCTCCATGACTTACCAGCTGCATGACCTCAGGCGGCCAAATTCACATTCTCAGCCTACGTTTCCCCATCTATAAAGCCCTACCAAATGAGGCTACTTACAAGGATTAAATAAGCCATAACAAAATAGAAGCCATCATAATATTGCCTGGCATGACAGTTACAGTTACACGCTTAATATATTGTTAAAGATACACCCATGTATTTTGAAATGCTGGGACAAGCCAGAGGCCAACTCTAAAGTTAAGCAGTAACTCCCACGCTCATTTGATGGGCTCCTGTGGTGCATGCTGTAACCACCAATGACAACATAATTCCATCGTATGAACGTTGAAAATATGGTTATAAAGGTAAGCAAGGCAGTCACTCAACCCCTCACGCATGAAGTTATCTGTCCCAATTACCTACTGTTACCTAAAAACTACCCCAGAGGGCAGTGGCTTAAAACAATGATCTGCAATTTCTCACAGCTCTGGGGGCAAGCTGGCTCAGCTGAGTTCTGTCTCCTGAGACACCGAGTGTCCACCTCAAGCTGGGTGCTGGCAGAGAAGGAACCAGCTGAGATGGCTTCCCTCAGGTCCCTGCACCCCGGCGAGGGCAAGGGTGCCTGGGACTGCCAGGTCGCTCTTCCCAGCAGGGGCTTTACACTTCTTACAGGGTGACAGGCTTCCAAGAGGGAAAAGAGAAACTGCATAGCCTCTTCATGCCAGAACTGATACAACGTCACTGCTGCCACTGGTCAGAGCCAGGCACAGGCCACCCAGACTCAAGGGAAGGGAAAGAGCTCCACCTCTTGCTGGGAGAAGTCACGGGCTTGGATTAGAACAGAAACAATGATTGGCAGCCACCACTGGTGACGATTTAACATGCTTAGCTTTCCCAGAAAAAACCCTGCCACATTAAGCAAGGCTGGATATGTCCACCGACCCGTCTAGCTCTATTCACCCATGAACATGGCACTGCTGGGTGTGGGCTCAAAGGACATGGTGTGACTCAGCCTGCTGTGTAAAGAGCAAGAGCTTAGCATCGCCGCTGTGGAACTTGATGTCTGTATTCGTGTAGATCAGACCTAGTAGAGACAACCAAACCTTAACTGCTTTCAAAGATAGATTAAGAAAATGTTGAGCCCCGGCTGGTGTAGCTCAGTGGATTGAGCGCGGGCTGGGAGCCGGAGGGTCCCGGTTCGATTCCCAGTCGGGGCACATGCCTGGGTTGCGGGCCAGGTCCCCAGTGAGGACCATGTGAGAGGCAACCATACATTGCTCTTTCTCCCTCCTTTCTCCTCTCTCTGTAAATAAATAAATAAAATCTTTTAAAAAAAAAAAAAAGAAAAGAAAATGTTGAGGGGCAGCCCTGGCTGGTGTGGCTCAGTGGACTGAGCACTGGCCTGTGAACCAAAAGGCTGCTGCTTCAATTCCCAGTCAGAGCACGTGCTGGGTTGCAGGCCAGATCCCTTGTTGGGGGTGTGCAAGAGGCAACCAATCCACGTATCTCTCATGCACGGATATTTCTCTCCCTCTTTTTCTCACTCCCTTCTCCTATCCCTAAATAAATAAAATATTTTAAAAAATGAGATGTTGAGGAGCAAAAAAAAATTATTTTTAAAAAGGTTAAAGGTTATCATATTTTTAAGATTTTATTTATTTATTTTTAGAGAGGGGAAGGGAGGGAGAAGAGTGGGAGAGGAACATCAATGTGTGGTTGCCTCTTGTGTGCCCCCCAACCGGGGACCTGATCCTCAACCCAGGCATGTGTCCTGACTGGGAATTGAACCGGCGACTCTTTGGTTCACAGGCTAGCACTCAGTCCACTGAGCCACACCAGCAAGGGTAAAGGTTATCATTTTTTAAATTGTGTGCAGAAACGTCAAGAAATACGGTATTAATAATTTGAGATTTTCATCTTTAAACATTAATGCACAAGTAAAAATAACTATTTAACACCATTTTGAATGTTATATGGGGTCAGCAGCTAGTAAGAAAGGAGTGTATAACAACTCAACATTTCTGAGAGCCAGGAATGCCACACGGGGCTTTCATTCCACAAATATCACAATTTGAACAGGGTCATCTAGGACTCCTGTGTTTATTGGAAAGATGTCCTTCCAGGAAGCCCGAATAAGCCCAAAGGAACCCTGCACGTGAGAGGCACTCAGGCTCAGAGGCACATGCAGACCAGGCACAGCTGGGAGTTTCCCCGCCCTGCCCTTCGGAAGTCTGGTGCTGCGGCCCCCTCAGGACTGCACTGGGGGCAGGAGGAGGGCTCCTGGCTCCACAGGTCCCCAGGTCCAGCGCCCCCCCCCCCCCCCCCCCCCCCCCCCGACGTCTGCACCAGAACTGCACCCAAGGAGCCTTGCTGGGATCTGGAATCATTTAGACAGTGATTCCCTGCACTTCCGGCCAATGATAAGAAACTGGGCAAGGACTCTTGAAAGTGCAGAGTGAGCTCTGCATGGGGAAATGCTGTGACTTGTGACCAGCAGGTTGTTGTGGCAGATTATTTCCACAGGTGACTCTCAGCCCACAGGCCCCTTGGCAATGTGACTTTGCCACTTGTCCCACAGACAGGTGGAATTCATTTCCCCTCTTCTAGAATGCAGAATCAGCCTGGGACTTACTTTTACCAACAGAGTGAAGCCTGGGCCTTAGGAGGCAATGTAGTCCCCACTTCTACCGTCTTGCGAACCAGAGGCTGTGTAAGAGGCTCCCGTTGCTCAACAACAGTGAAAGGCCGTGAGCAGAGAGAGAAACCCCAGGAAC
This sequence comes from Micronycteris hirsuta, assembly GCA_004026765.1. Classification (NCBI taxonomy): domain Eukaryota; kingdom Metazoa; phylum Chordata; class Mammalia; order Chiroptera; family Phyllostomidae; genus Micronycteris; species Micronycteris hirsuta. The sequence goes on from PVJI01008132.1 coordinate 41,257, forward strand.
CCCAGCTGGGGACCAGCCCCGAGGCAGCAGCTGTGCAAGGCCCTGTGGGTCCTATAGCCCAGTCCCTGGGGACAGAAGCAGCCCAGCCGGCTCCACTACGCCCCACCCACATCCTGGAGACACAGACTCACAAGCTGTAAAGGGGTTGTTTTAAGCCCCAAGTTTGGGTGTGTTTGTCATGCATCAATAGCCAACTGAAATAGATGGGAAAATCACTATTTTCACTAACATTAAACAAAGCTCAGTACTTCCATCTATTATAAATCCAGGCCACAAACCATGGTCATATTTGTAGTACCTTCTCACTAACAGAAATCAAATATTTTTGTATCTTTTACAATTGTCACCACTATCTTAAAAAATCATTTTTTCTTTTCACTACCTCAAAATTTTAGTAGTTATTAGACCCATTGGCAGATCTTATTATTTAATGTGATTTAAAGATATGTACAACTATATCATAATTTTAAAATATTTTTATTTTATTTCATTGTGACAATTTTCTTTGTAATGCAATATATTTTCTTTCCTATTTTTAAAAATATTATCTTACGTCTCTCAAAAGGCGCTATAGCACAAAAAGGTCCCTCGGTCTGGCGTGTAGCCACACTGGAAAAACCAGAGTTAGACCCCTTGGGGTAAGGAGGGGCTGGGGGGAGGCGGAGGGGTAGGCATCAGACAGGGTCCCACCTACAAATACCTTTCAAAGGGAAGAAAGCAGCAAGAAGAAGCAGTACTACTGAAAATAAAACTTTTATAGAACTATAGCATTGTAAATAAAACATTATGGTTGAAATAAAAATGCTTTTTCTAAATTAAGTAAATTACGAAGATCCTTTAGGTTATTTATCCCTTTTAGTGTCCTGTTAGGTCAGTAGGCAGAGGCTCTGTATTTACCGACAGCTAAATGTTCTTGGCATTAAACATTTTATTCGCACAAGACTGAACCAAATCCCAAGGTGTGTGTGTTAGGTGTTGGAAAAATAATTCCAGACAATTCAGAACATTAGTTTCTATACCTCAGCCTATCTCAATGTGGACAAATAAACTTTACATCAAAAAGACTGTTCCTAAAGTTTCACATTTATAAGGTTTTGTTTATGAAAAAGTAAAATCTGAAATTCTAGTGAAATGGAATAGAAATAGGAAAACCTATTTTTCAAATAGTACATGACTTAAATGAAAAAACAAGCATGATAGTACGAGTTTAAAAACTAGTACATTTATTAAAAAAAAAACCTAGTACATTTATAATAAATGAGAAAACAATACAAAACAAACAGCATGGGTTTCACTTGGGTCCTAAATTTACACCTGAACAATTCAAGAAGAGATCTTTATTACTGTTCGGTTTACCATCTGTGATGCCCTTTGCAGATCAGAAGGTAACATCAAAGATCAGTGTCTTCTGGAACATGCTGGACAGTTTCTCAGAAAACAAAACAGCCCAGCAAATAATGAAAACTACCAGCTGAATGAGTGCCCAGCAACTTCAAGAATCTCCAAAGATCAACTGATAATTTACACAGACTTCACAGAGATTCTAGATTAATATTAAGATGTTGCATCCCAACACTGAAATTATGAATGCTATCTAAAGAGAAAAAATTGGGGGAAAACAGGGATTGGTGGGAGGAGAGTCCAGAAATTTCTCTCTTGTAAGCATTCAGCTTGTTCAAGCTCCTTCCTGCTTCTACCCGCCAGGCCCACTGGCATCCTGACCCGGGTCCGTCCCGAAGTGTAAGACTCTCACGAAGTTCTGCACCAAGCCTCAGTCTGCCCTCAATGAAGCCAGGATGCCCAGTTAAACATGAATTTCAGATAAACAGCAAATTATTTTTTAGTACCAGTATGCCCCACGCATGTCCCATTCTTACATTGAGAAATGACTATCTGAAACTCAAATTGCTCACTGTGCAATATGTGTATTTATCGGCTGAATCTGACAACACTACTGAAAAGTAAAAGGCCCCAACAAACTCTAAAACTCTCCTAGGAAGCATTTTTCCTGTTGGGGCTTTAGATGCCGGGTGCTGGGAGAGGCTGTTCTCTGAGGAGTTTCTCATAAATGCTGTTAATCTTGATGCCATTTGCTACAGGCATGCTCGGGGCCTTTTCAGCAAGCTGAGAACGTGCCGTTCCAGCATGAGAGAAGTGTTCACTTTCATTCACTGCACATTGCTATTAGATCTAAAGAACTGACCCGATGAACTCATTTCCCAACAGAAAAACAGCCCAGTAAATAAGCATCTGTTCATAAATTGCTTCTGAGTGACACAATTTTTATTTTACTGTAAGTCAGGGGAAGCTCTAGCAGATAACACGATACCATCTAGAGAGAACTCTAAAGAGTCCACCAAAAGCTATCCTATTAAAACTGATAAATAAATTCAGTAAAGTAGCAAAATACTAAATTAATATTCAGAAATGGGTTGCACTTCTATAAGCCAATAACAAACTATCAGAAAGAAATTAAGAAAACAATCGCATTCACACAATTGCATAAAAAAGAAGAAAATATCTAGGAATAAATTGAAACAAGGAGGTAAAACATCTACACTAGGAAAACTTTAAGACAGTAAATTAAAAAAATGAAGATAAAAGTAAATGCAAGTGTATACCATATTCATGGGTTGGAAGAACTAACATAATTAAAATGTCCATATCACCCAAATCCATCTATAGATTCAATGCAATCCCTATCAAAATTCCAACCGTGTTTCATAGAACTAGAACAAATATCCCTAAAATGTATATGGAACACAAAAGACCCCAATAGCCAAAGCAACCTTGAGTAAGAAGAATAAAGTTAGAGCCTGGCCAGTATGGCTCAGTTAATTGGAGAATCATCCTATAAAACTAAAAGGCTGCATGCCTAGGTTGTGTGTTCAGTCCCTGGTGGGGGCAATATGAGAAGCAAGCAATCCATCAATGTTTCTCTCCCTTCCCCTCTCTCTAAAATCAATCAGTATGTCCTCGGGTAAGGATTAAAAAACAAAACACTACCTATATCAAACTATCCTAGAAGGCTATAGTAATCAAAACAGCATGGTACTGGCATAAAAACATACACATAGTTCAACAGAACAGAATAGAAAACCCAGAAATAAACACATACCTATGTGGGTAGTTAATATTTGACAAAAGAGTCAAGAATATACAATGGCATAAAGACAGACTCTTCAATAAACGGTGTTAGGAAAACTGGACAGATGCCAAAAAAAAAAAAAAAAAGAAAAAGAAACTAGATTACCTTCTTACACCATACACAAGAATACACTCAGAATAAATTAAAGACTTAAATGGACAGAGGGAGGAAGACAGGAGGAGCCATGCCAGGCGTGGCCACCAGGAGGTGGCCTGAGCCAGGATGACAGGCTGAGGGGCCAATTGTTCAACAGCTCCTTACAACCCTGCCTCATTGGTGGCCACTGGAAAAATGCAGGGGTCTCCCCAGACAGCCATGGGGACAAGTTAGAGCCAGCACTGTACCCCAGGCCTCAAACACAGCTTCCCCTCCCCGGCTCTCGGTGCCCCCATGTCTGGAGTGGAGTGCAGGGGCGGGGGTGTGCCGTCCATGCAGGTCCCACCACCCAGCACCTCTCTGAGTTTGCATTCCATCTCACTCTTGTTTCCTGCTTGGCTGTTGAGGGGAACCACTTCCTATCATGTCCTGGTATAGCAGCCAGTCTTCTGGACTGGCTCTATGGGGGCATGGACCCCAGCTTGGCAGGCAATGGGGGCCCCGACCGTGCTGACTTCCTCTCTTGACAGCAGTGGCTAATGGCAAGTGCAGTGGTCCTGACTGTGGGCCCTGTTGAAGAACCTGGTGGCCTTGCAGCACATCCTGAGGCAGATGGAGGGTGGTAGGGATAACCATGGCTGCCAACCAGAGCAGGTGACCCAGTGGCCAGAAGAAGGCAAGGAGAGACTGAGCAAGAATCTGCTCTTAGTAGCCCTGTGGCTGACCTCTGGTGTGGAGGTGGGCTTTAAGTTCACCACCAAGACCGTCATCTACCTGCTCAACCCTGTCACCTGGTCACCGTGATGCCTATTTTTCTCCTGGCCTGCCCTCCATGTCTGGGAGACATCATCGTCTTCCAGCTACAGACGCACATGCTGAATGGAGCTCCCTGGCCTTGCTGTTTCCTGTGGCAAACCCCGGCTACTGACCTTTGAATGGAGATTTACTGCCTTCAGCATGTTTTGCTCTACGTGGTACCCATCTGCCTGCTTTGGAAAGGAGGTGCTTACATCCCAGAGCCCCTCAGCTGTTTCCAGTAGGCGCTTCTTCCACCTGGCCTCATGTTCTTTTATCACTTCAGCATCTTACAGACCCTGGGCCTGGTCACCGAAGGGAGTTTGAACAACATGCTGTGTCCGGCCATCTCAGACCCGTTCTACGGCCCCTGGTATCACATCTGGGCCTTGGGACACAAGACTCTCATGACGATGACCCGCGGTCATCCTGTTCTCATACATGGTTGTGTAAATATCTGCTGGATTTGCTCCAGCTTCCAGCCAAGAAAACAGACGGAAGGTGCTTTCTTCATCTTGAGGAAACAAGACTTGACTGGAGAACACCCAGTTCTTAATGAAAGCATGGGGGAGGACAGTGCATAGACAGTGCTCCGAATGGAAGACCTTTTGTTCAAAGATTTTAGGTAAGTCACACCTGGATTTCCAGAAGGGAGGCAGTGGCTGGGCTTTTGCTGACTCCTTGTTAGCTTGTACTAAGAAGAGATTTGCTTAAGAACAGAAAAGAAGGTTCAGTGACTTCCTCTGGTGGGCCTCCCACCCATCTCCCACTCCAGGCAACCCAGTTGCCCTGGGCCAGTGTCAGTACTTTAGGTGTTACTGCATGAGAGCTTCAGTGGCTCAGTGGTTACGATTTTAGCAAATGGACCGACAGGAGGCAGCAGAATGCAGGAGAGTCTCTCTGAGCATGGTGAGGCCCAGGGCAGCAACCGTGGAAGCGCCTTTTGCAGAGGCCTGCTGGCACTGAGGCAATCGATCCCCAGGGTGTGGGGCAATAAGAGGGAGAACACTGGGGACCCTTAGTCCCCATGAGCTCCTCGGGACATGTAGCCTTCATTTCCTGCTGTCTTTGAGGGCTTGGACAAGTTTTTCTTAGTGCCTCTCTCCTTAGGGCTGCCTTCCAAAAGAGGCACCTTCTGATTGGCTAGATTAGCCTTGCCCATCATCAAAGTGCTGCATGGTGGAAGATGGGCCGATAAGGAAACGTGCAAGGCCTCAGTGCCCCTCAGCCTCTTCACAAAAGGAAACATTGGAAGGAGGTCATGGGTGGAGCCTTCAGGGGCCTGTCCTGCCCTCTACCAGTGCATGGAGTCATTGTAGGCAGATGGCGTGCCCTGGCTGGCCACAGAGGCATAAGTGACTCTGCAGAAGCTCTTTTCCTCCCTGTGTGGCATGTCCAGGTTGCCAGTCGGCCTGAGCTTTCTCTGCATTGGCATGCCTCTAAAGCTTGCCTTTGCCCTGGCTACAGCTCAGAGTCACATTCTGGCTGGCACTTTCTGCTGCTTGGAAGGAAAGAAGAAAGTGAAAACCATGTGCCTGCCCTGGCCAGGCCAAAGACAGATACACCTGCCAGGGAAGGAAGTAAGTGAAGGGGAGATGCAGGGCTTCTGAGGGCAACACTGGCTCAGAAACATGGAGGTGGAAGGAACAGCGAGTAAGCCTAGTCCAGAGGCTCCACAGGGCATCAGGGACTCTGTTTCAGGTGTTCAGGGAGCAGCATGCATCAGAATTGGTCAGTACCTCACTCACACCTTGGGCCAAACCTGACCAAGAACCAGGACAGCCTGCCTTGGAGTGTGGCATCCTTACCAGTGGGCCTAGACTTCCCAGCTCCTCCTCAGGGCCTTCCTTTCAGTGCCAAGGAGGTTCCCCAACCACTATGGCCAAGTTTCCATGTCATTAGTCAGCATTTGCGAGCTCAGTGTGTGTTTGAGAGAGTGTCTGTAGGAGTGAACAGCTTTTAAAACAGCCCTAAGAAGGGAAATGAGTGTTCTCTCAAGCCCCTGGGTAGCCTTGACTAAGGATCTGGGCCAATGAGAACAGTCTGTTCAGTTGTCCAACTTGTGGCATCAGCTCAGAACAGGAATATTGCCGTGCCTGCCTGCAGTCTCAGTATTTGGTTTTGGACAACAAAGACGATCTGGCCCATTTTCTTCCTAGTGATGGTGTACCTCTGTGAGCTTGTGAGAAAGGCACAGACTCTGTCTCCACAAGTCAGTACTCTCTCCTTCTCCTTGAACTTCTCAGCATTCACAGAAGCTGCTTGCCAAGTGGTTGGGATAAGCACTTTACATCCAGTACCACAGGTCTAGCTATCGGATCATCTCTTCAGCTGCAGCCTCAGCCAGGGCTTTGCTACTTGTGCTGCTTGATAATTCAGTGTTTTGGGGAACAGGCACAGCTCCCCACAGATAACAAATTGTCAGCAGGTCTCCAGGCACTGGTATTGGAGCTGGGTGGTGCTCTGGGAGTAAGCTGGGTGGCTCACTAGGTGGTGGAACGCCCTTTCTCCTGTTCCTGTGGCCAGAAAGACTTCCCTGGATCTCTAGATATTGATCCATAGCCATCTGTCCTCTTTGGAGGACTGAGGGGAGCTATGGAAGGAAAGAAAAAAGGCTGAGCCCCCAGCCCCTGTGGCTCAGTTGGTTGGGCGTCATCCCGCAAACTGAAGAGTCATCAGTTCGATTCCCAGTCAAAGTAAATGCCTGGGTTGTGGGTTCAGTCCCTGGTTGGGGCACCTACGGAACGCAATGAGTTGATGCTTCTCTTTCACATCAAGGTTTCTCTCCCCTTTTCCCTCCCTTCCCCTCTCTCTAAAATCAAAAATTAAAAAAATATGTATATATAAAAAGAAGGACCATGCCTGACATTGCAGGATAACAGCCAGGTGTGGTGCTGGTTTTGGTAAATCTGGAGGAGACACAAGAGGGGCCCTGCAGGTCTTCGTGTGCTCCTTGGCAAAGCCCCAGACTGAGAAGGGACCTTCCTGCTGCACGCCCTGCCCTGCCCTCTGGGAGGTGGGCAGAGTCACAGCAGGCAGTGAGCCTGCCTTTTCTGTATTAGATTGAGTCCATTTGTGCTCAGGAAAACCTAGTCATGTGTTGTTGCTCTTGTCTGTGACATTTCTGTACAGTGGTTTGCTGCTCCGTGGCATGAAACAAAAGTCATTTTAAACAAAGCTCTTGTTTTGGAAACTCCTGGTGTCAGTTTTGTTTTATATATATATATATATATATATATTTTTTTTTTTTTAAGATTTCATTTATTTATTTTTAGAAAGAGGGGAAGGGAGGGAGAAAGAGAGGGAGAGAAACATCCATGTGTGGTTGCCTCTCATGCAGCCGCCAGTGGGGAACCTGGTCCACAATCCAGGCAAGTGCCCTGACTGGGAATCAAACTGGCGACCCTTTGGTTCGCAGGCTGGAGCTCAATCTACTGGACTACACCAGCCAGGGCAGTTTTATTTTATATTTTAAAGAATTCTTTATTTCTGTTGGTGTTATTGTAGTGGAGAGAATAAGATAGTCTGACCTGTAATTATTTCTGCCAGGAAATTGGCAAATGCCTCTGTCCCTCTTACATCCCCCACCCCATCCTCCCTCGTCCCAAAGGCCGAAAGCTGTACCCTGGGCAGACCCCTCCCTGTCGCTGCTCCCTCGACGGCTCCCTCTTGGACCCAGTCTTTATAATCCCGCTCAACAGCAGCAGGGTGAGAATTTTTGCCAAGCTGGTTCATGGTCCCTCTGCGCCTGCCAATTTGTTCACCTCTTGGAACATTTTGTAATGTGCTTTCTGTTTTCTAAACCCTTTTGATTACAGACTCTTTCTAAACCCTTTCTAAGGTAGAGTCACCGCAAGGAACTACCTTATGATCTGGCAATTCCAATTCATGGTATTTATCTGAAGAAATCCAAAACACTAACTGGAAAATATGGTTCTGCAGTCACTTTTGGAAATGAATGGTCATTAATTTATGTACTCAGCATTCTGAATTTTAGTCTTAGGTGTTTTTGTTGTTGATGATCCTTGAATGAAAAGGAACCCTCACCATGGTATTTACTGTTAAAATGTTTTCTTCATTTACTATTATTAACAGATTTATAAGAAAAAAAAGACTTAAATGTTAGAGCCCAAACCATAAAAATCCTAGAAGATAATATAGGCAGTAAAATCTTGTACAATTCCCATAGCAATATTTTTTCTCATATATGGCCTTGAGCAAGAGAAACAAAAAATAAACAAAAGGGATTACATCAAACTAAAAAGTTTTTGCACAGCAAAGGAAACCATCAACAAAACTAAAAGACAACCTTCTGAATGGGAGAAGATATTCATCAATGATATATCTGATAAGGGATTAATTTCCAAAATTCATAAAGCATTCATACAACTTGTCCTGACTGCTGTGGCTCAGTTGGTTGGGCATTGTCCTGCAGAGCAATGGGTTATGGGTTCAATTCCCAGTCAGGGCACATGCCTGGGTTGTGGGTTCAGTCCCCAGTCGGGGCACATACAAGAGGCAATCAACTGATGTTTCATTCTCACATTGATGTTTCACTCCCTCTCTTTCTCCCTCCTCTGCCCACTCTCTAAAAATAAATAAATAAAATCTATATAAAAAAACAAAACTCATACAACTCAACACAAAAAAACAAACAGACAACCCAATTAAAATATGGGCACAGGACCTGAACAGACACTTCTCCAAAGAGGATATGCAGACGGCCTATAGACACGTGACAAGATCTTCAATGTCACGAATCATCAGAGAAATGTAAATTAAAACCACAATGAGATATCACTTCAACACTGGTCAGAATGGCTATCATCAATAAATCAACAAACAACAAGTGCTGGTGAGGACGGGAAGAAAGGGGACCCTTGTGCACTGTTGGTGGGAATGCAGATTGGTGCAGGCACTATGGAAAGCACAATGGCGTTTCCTCAAAAAATTAAAAATGGGGAGACTTCCAGCAAGATGGCGGCATAGGTGAATGTGCCGTGCCTCCTCGCACAACTAAACAAGGAAAAAACCAGAAATTTACCTAACCAAAAACAGCCAGATCTGACAGAAAATCGAATTGAGAGGAAGTCCGACAACCAAGGAATTAAAGAAGATACATTCATCCAGTCTGGTGAGCAGGGAGGAGCAGGGCGGAGGGAGAGCGCTCGGTGACCCTGCTGCGAGCTGGTGAGCAGACGGCAGGACCTCGGTTGGAGGGGCGGTTCCCGCGGGGCTGCAGCACACCTAGACGGGGGTGCCTGACCAAAGCGCAGCCAGCGCCCGGCTCATCCGGACCCAGCGGGGCTGAGACTGGTGGACCGGGCAGGTCGGCATTCGCAGGCAGACAGACCGGGAGAGAAAGCAGGGCGCAACCCATCGGTGCAGACTGAGAGCACCTGTGGGGGTGGAGTCCGTGGCGGGAGGAACTACCAGCCTCACAGGAGAGTTCATTGGGGAGACCCATGGGGGATTGGAGCTGTGCAGCCCATCCACCGACCCCAGAGCGACCCCCGGAGCCAGCGCAGAGGGGCTCGAATTGCTTGCAGGAGGCGGTGTGGGTGCGGAGAGCGGAGCAGGCACCATTGTGCTCTCAGGTCCCGCCCCCACAGGCTACGTCACAACACAGCGACCTGAGTTTCCCTGCCCAGGTGAACTCCAAGGCTCCACCCTCCTTACAGTAACAGGCTCACCGAGGGAAAAAAATGGCCCAAAGAAAGGAACAGATCAAAGCTCCAGAACTAACCGACCAAGAGATAGCCAACCTATCAGATGCACAGTTTAAAACCCTAGTGATCAGGATGCTCACAGAATTCGACGAAAAATTATCGAAATTGCTTGAACAAATGAGGAGAGATGTGCAGGGAACCAATAGGGATAAGAAGGAAACTGGGACTCAAATCAACAGAGTGGACCAGCAGAAAGAAAAAAACATCCAACCAGAAAAGAATGAAGAAACGAGAATTCAAAAAACGGAGGAGGGGCTCAGAAACCTCCAGGACATCTGTAAACGGCCCAACATACGGATCATAGGGCTGCCAGAAGG